>JBAWJQ010000060.1:0-31567 GCA_037783105.1 Bactrocera zonata | reverse complement strand
AATCTTTAAAGAAAAAACAAAAGACGTGCCTTCAAGTTGCAACAAATGTTTCTGAACAAAAACACAATGTAACAAGAGAGCTCAGAGGCAATAGCTTAGGTTTATGTCGTGGCTTTCGAGGATGTACCATTTGGCTCACTGGTCTGAGCGGCGCTGGCAAAACATCCATTGCATTTGAGTTAGAAGCTTATCTAGTATTACGTGGCATTCCAGCATATGGACTTGATGGTGACAACATACGCACGGGATTAAATAAAAATTTGGGTTTTACACCAGCTGATCGTCAAGAAAACATACGAAGGGTCGGGGAGGTGGCAAAATTATTTGCCGACAGTGGAGTGATTGCGATTTGCAGTTTTGTTTCACCATTTGCTGAAGATCGCGATTTAGTTAGAAAAATTCATAAAGAAGCCGATTTAAAATTTTACGAAGTTTTTGTGGATACTCCATTGTCGGTATGCGAGTCTCGTGATGTAAAGGGTCTTTATAAGAAAGCACGAGAAGGTGTAATAAAGGGATTCACTGGAATAACACAGGATTATGAAAAACCTGTACAACCTGAGCTTGTTATTAACACTGCCGGATTTACTATAAAAGAATCTACACAGTTAGTAATAAATCTTCTGCAAGAAGAGGGAATAATTCCAAAAAGTAAGGCAAATTCGAATGAAATCGAAGAACTGTTTGTAGAACCAAAACTAAAAGAATCACTTTTGCATGAAGCAAAATCATTACATTCGATCCCATTAACCGATGTAGATCTGCAGTGGGTTCAAATCCTATCGGAAGGATGGGCATATCCGCTAAAAGGCTTTATGAGAGAAGATATTTTTTTGCAGACAATACATTTCAACTCAATTGCTACTGACGACGACACAACTCGTAAAAATCAGTCAGTTCCAATTGTTTTGGCAGTGACAGAGGACATAAAAAATAAACTAGATGGCGTATCGTCTGTGGCGCTCACATATAAAGGCAACCCGGTGGCCATTATGCGTAAGCCTGAGTTTTATTATCAACGTAAGGAGGAGAGAGTATCACGTCAATTTGGCACAAGTCATGAAGACCATCCATATATCAAGATTATTGCTCAGGGTGGAGACTATTTGGTCGGCGGAGACTTGGAAGTATTAGAACGTATACGTTGGAATGATGGTTTAGATCAATACAGATTAACACCAAACGAATTACGAGCAAAATTCAAAGAAATGGGAGCGGACGCAATCTTTGCATTTCAATTAAGAAATCCAATTCATAATGGTCACGCACTACTTATGCAAGATACGAAACGGCAATTAATTGAAAGAGGATTTAAGAAACCAGTTTTATTGCTGCATCCCCTTGGGGGTTGGACAAAAGATGATGATGTCCCCTTGCCCGTAAGAATTGCTCAACACCAAGCAGTACTAGATTCTGGAGTTTTAAAAGCAGAAGACACTATATTAGCGATTTTCCCCTCACCAATGATGTACGCTGGGCCAACTGAAGTGCAATGGCATGCTAAAGCAAGAATGAATGCAGGGGCAAATTTTTACATTGTTGGTCGGGACCCAGCGGGTGTACCACATCCTAATAAAACACTTTACCCTGATGGCAATCTTTTTGATGCGACACACGGTGCACGAGTGCTAAAAATGGCACCTGGTTTGGACACTATAGAAATATTACCCTTCCGTGTAGCTGCATATGACAAAAGCAATTCACGCATGGCTTTCTTTGATCCAAGCCGTAAAGATGAATTCGAGTTTATATCAGGTACCAAAATGCGTACATTAGCCAGAACGGGACAGTTACCGCCCAATGGATTCATGGTGCCGGAAGCGTGGAAAATATTATCGGAATATTATCAGTCGTTATTAAGCCAGTAAGGGTTGTTTTTTTTAACAATAATTAGCAAAATTATACAAAATAATATTATACCATATATTTATGTACGTTTATATACCCTCCATGTGTTTTAAAAGTTTTTAAATTGTACTTTGAAAGTGTCAATTTTTTTAACTTGATTATTTTTTATTATTATTAAAGTATTTATATTCCTATGTCTAATTACCAATTTTATGATTGCAAATCATATAGTAATATAGCTACTAGCGACAACTGTATTTGAACTTCCTTAGTAATATTGCCAGAAAATTAACTACATTTCTTTTGTTAATGTAAACTTTTTTACTTAATCAGTGCTCATTTAATACGATTGAAAGCGGTTTCTTTTAGATCCGTTATTTTTTTAAATTGGGAAATTTTGGTAGCTAAACCTACTTATTTTTTTATATAAATGCGTATGTACTTTGAATTTAGTTTTAAGTAACAATGTTTTTTAGATTAAGCGTTAAGCTCAAATTTATTTAAATTTTTTTCTTGATTTTGTGCCTTTTTTATGTTATATTGTACTTGTATTAATAAAAAACAAACGTTAATTTTATGTCGCGCAACCAAAAATTTGCTTTTGCTTGTACCTAACGGTATTACAATCCCAACGCGTGTCTTTAAAATATGTAAAATGTTTTAAACTGGTTTTTAGAAGAAGAAGGTAAGTTCTAAAAATACGTAGTACAAATGTAGTAGTGGCATTGACACTTTCATACCGTTGTAAACATAATGAAAGGCTAACTATGTAAGTATGTAGCTAAGCATAGCAACTTGGTTTTAGTCTGTTCTACGAAAAGTTGTAACTTCTTTGCAAAGAAATTTATGGCCAACGATGACACAGTAAATCGTACGTTAGCGTTAGTTTTTAGTGTGAAATTTTTATGCATATTCATAGACAAACTATAACGCTAGTACTTATTTTCTGTAATTAATGTAATTAACTAATGTTGTTTTTTTTTTTCTCGACATCATGTTGCTTCTTATGGTCACTTAGCCTAGATGGGGCTCTATAAAATACATACATACATATGTATATGCAAACTTTCCATTTGATCGTGTGACCGAACTTTTGACCTGTATGTAAAATTTAAAATTCTCATGTTATTTACATATGTACATTGGTAAAGAAATACGATTTCGTAAGTTTTAAATTTAAAATAAAGACCTTGTTTAAATTGGTTCCTTTCTTTGGATCTGAAACTTCTGAGAACGTTTCCAAAAAATCAGCTTGTGAAATAAAGAAAATCCTAAGGTATATAAATAAGTACGCGCTTTACAAAATAATTTCCAAAATGACCTTAAAAATACGCTAAACTTCGAACATAATTTAAAAATATTATATTAAAAATTGTTTTCTTGTAAATTCTAGCAATTCCCTATCATCCTCAACTCTCTCCAAACTCGTTATCAATAAAAAATTATATTGACCAAAACAGAAATAACAAGTAAGGAGGGACTAAATTCAGGTGTAACCGAACATTTCATACCCTTGCAACTTAACAAGATGAAAGTCGGGGTAATACCTCTCACATTGTGCGATATATGTACATGTAGTATAAAGTCAACTGAAAGTTTTCCCAAATTTCAACAACATATTTCACAGATAGGCCAATATTTTTAGTAAATAGTCAGTCATACCAGTAAGCACCATTCACTTGGAAAACAATTCACGCCAAATTTCGTGAAGGTATCTCGTCAAATAGTCAGCTACTCATGCTGATCATTATGTATATATTTTATAGGGTCTCCGACGCTTCTTCTAGAGGTTACAAACTTTGTAGTAAACTTAGTATAGGGTATATTATACAAATAATTTGTGTGCAAATTCCTATGACTAATTAGTAAAATGATATTATGTTTATAATTTTGACTTTTCAACGTTTTCGTTCGTATGTATGTACATACGTACGTGCATATGTACGTCGAAAGTAAGAATGAAAATCGAAAACTATATTAAGTTAACTTAATCAACGAATTTGTGCCAACAACTGTATGTATAATTATATCTGTGTACATACATATGTACATACATAAATATGAGCTGGAGATAAAGGTTTAACATTTGAACAACTGCTCGTAATGAATTCTATCTGCTAAATACTTATGTATGTATATAAGTTTGTATATATTGTTTCTATTTATAACAACAATTGTACATATATATGCATATATTACTAACCCAATTTATTGTTGATTTTTTATCGTTTACGTTTTTAAATAAATATTGTTTTAAATCCACACTCACTACCTTTTCACTCACTATTAAATTTTAATGTTTATTTCAATGATCAGAGAAATGAAATGCTGAGAAAAATTTTAATTAAGCATCGTCATAGGTATACAACAATGCACACCGAGTACTTGATTTTCTGTATGTATGAATAATAGTTCAAATGTATTGGAAAACATCAAAGATTTATCATTTTCATTAACCGCAAGTTATTTAGCTCATGCTTCCCTTGACTTTGATTTGGTACATATGTATGTATGTATTTATGTGCATGTGTTGTAATATGAATGTATGAAAAATTATGACCAGCAAAACTAATTTTTATTTCCTGACAAAAAATTTCGATTTTTTATAGCTGAAGTAGCTACGTTTACATTTTTTTTTTTAATTTAATGCATTATGTAAAGGTTTCAAAATAACAAACACATTCCATAATTTTGCTGACAATGTAATGCTAATGAAGAACGAAATTCGGGGAAACAAGTAGGGAAGACCTAAGTTCGGGTGTAATCGAATGTTTCCAATTATTGAGATTGTACTGTTGCTTTAGACAATAAAAGTTCGTGAAAGTATTTTGTTAAATAAAAGTTTTCCAACCATAAACTGGACTTTGATCCATCAGTTTATATGTATGGATATCGTTGGTTCTGACAAAGGGGCACCATCTTGGGGAGAAAAAGACAAATGCAAAATTTCAGTTCGACATTTTCAAAAATGGGTAACTAAGTTATGTATCAATATGGCTTAGTCATCTCAGCTCCTAACGATGATCATTTATACATACATTTTAAAGGCTCGCCGACAGTTTCTTCCGGTTATTACAAGCATCGAGACAAACTTAATGTTCAGGTATTGTAAAATGGATCCATTACAACAACCCTGAATGCAAAAAATTGTGTGTGAAACCTAGCCGAGCAAGCATATCTACGGCAAAGCCGAATATCCATGGCGCCAAGGTGGAATGAGAAAAATTACAGTCTTGTGAGCTTATAACATGGGTTAAACCCTTTTTGGAGTATGCCGAAAAATGCACGTAAACCTTTCCTACTTCGACACCGTGTCTAAAAGTTTTGTATCTTAATTTGATTCAAAATCTCTTAATTTTGGCTCAATTCAACCGTTCGGTCAAAAGACTATTATACTTTGTTACAACACGTTTCGAGAGTATGAAAATTGAAGAAAGCGAGAAAATCGAGAACAAACAATGAAGTAGTTCTTAATGTTAGAAATAGGTTCGTTGAACTTTGTAAACAAGCCTAAGGCACTAAAAATCATAAGTGGTAAAACATGCCACAAAGATCATCAAGAAGCGTGTTAAGCAAACGCGCAGTCATCTGTGTAAGCAGAAATCTATCTTAGCTTAGCCAAGATACAGCAGCTTCCAACTCATAACACACATAGACCTAAATACATATGTACATATGTACTTGGGTATGTAGTATGTGTGTATGTGCCCATTCTTTTTTGCATGCAATTATTGAGCTAAATTATTAGGCGTCTTCGACACGCTACTTGGCACGATTCCGATTACTTTGGCGGAGGGGTAAAAAAACCGAATTTCCGTATAAATGGGGTATGTACGGATAGGGGAGCTTCTCCAAAGGAGGAATATCCAAAAATAACATAAAAATAACTAATATTTTTTGAAATATTCACGTTTAAAAATTCAAAAATTTGCACTAAGAAAACATGTTATTTCTCTATGTTTCACTAAATTTTTCACGTTCTTTTCACTGTATATTTAAATATACACTCTAAGCTTTGAAATAAGCTTACATTTCACAATTATTTTGCAATTTTTCAACTAAATTTAGTATTTTAAAAATCACTTGTCAAATTTATGGCTGAAATGTTTAGAGTGCTTATAATTACAAGGAAAACCAGCATTGCCACACCTTAAAAACCAAAAGTGAAGGATTTTTCAGCGTTTCACAGCGTTTTCTTTGTTTCTACTTTCGAGTGATTCTTTTTTCTTTATTAACTATAAAAAAAACTATAAAGAAGATTTTTCAAGCTAAAATTGAATATGTGAACACTTTTCCATATGCATGCATATATGAATATATGAATATGTGATTTATATTTAATAAACATAGATAAGTAAAATCGTGTGATAACATTATAATATACATATATGTTTATGATTGTAATATTACATTTTTATATACATAATACCCGGGGTGACTGAAGTACTTTCGCATAGTACTCCTTTCTGCGTTGCGGCCTTCGGCCGCGCTTTAAAAAAATAACCCTGGCCGAGCGAATACCCGGGGTGACGAAGTACTTTCGCATAGTACTCCTTTCTGCGTTGGCGGCCTTCGGCCGCGCTTTAAAAAAATAACTCTGGCCGAACGAATACCCAGGGTGACTGAAGTACTTTCGCATAGTACTCCTTTCTGCGTTGGCGGCCTTCGGCCGCGCTTTAAAAAAATAACCCTGGCCGAGCGAATACCCGGGGTGACAGAAGTACTTTCGCATAGTACTCTTTTCTGCGTTGGCGGCCTTCGGCCGCGCTTCAAAAAAATAACCCTAGCCGAGCGAATACCCGGGGTGACAGAAGTACTTTCGCATAGTACTCTTTTCTGCGTTGGCGGCCTTCGGCCGCGCTTTAAAAAAATAACCCTAGCCGATCGAATACCCGGGATGACAGAAGTACTTTCGCATAGTACTCTTTTCTGCGTTGGCGGCCTTCGGCCGCGCTTTAAAAAAATAACCCTGGCCGAGCGAATACCCGGGGTGACGAAGTACTTTCGCATAGTACTCCTTTCTGCGTTGGCGGCCTTCGGCCGCGCTTTAAAAAAATAACCCTGGCCGAGCGAATACCCGGGGTGACTGAAGTACTTTCGCGTAGTACCCCTTTCTGCGTTGAAAATAAAAAAAATATATTGACTTTTTGGTATAAAGTGGTTATAATTTATGGTTATCATGCACTCAAAATTTAAGTTTTCGTTATAAAATAGTAAATTTTGGTTATTATATCTGTCAGCGATTTCCACTTATTTTTGATGATACATTGGTTTGTATTTTAGGTGACAATATATGTGTTATTATATTTAAAATATGAGTTTGAGTGCATAATAACCAAAAAATATAACTACTTTATATCCAAAACTCAAATTTTGTTTCAATATGACTGCATAATAACCAAAAAATATAACCACTTTATAACCAATATTGAAATAAAATTTAAGTTTTCGTTATAAAATGGATAAATTTTGGTTATTATATCTGTCAGCGATTTCCATTTATTTTTGATGATACATTGGTTTGTATTTTAGGCGACAATATATATATTATTATATTTAAAATATGAGTTTTGGGTATGAAGTGGTTATATTTTTCGGTTATCATGCACTCATATTGAAACAAAATTTGAGTTTTCGTACTGTACTCATGTACTGTACACTTTATTACGTAATATTATTATATAATATTACTTATACATATGTATATATAATATTATTATATAATATTACGAATACATGTATATAATATTACTTATTTGCTTAATAAATTTAAAAAGGAAAATATCCATATGCATGAATAGAGGAATTTTTGCGAAAAAGAGGAATTTCAGCGAATTGCCTTATCAACACATGGCAGGGCTCGATTTCGTCGTAATTTTTAGTAAACAAATGAGGTTGAAACAAGTGTAAAATGTAAGTTTTAAAATAAAGATTTTTTAGGTAAAAAACCTGCTAAAAGAGTAAAATGTTGATTTGTTTAAAAGATTATAGTGCAATTTAATTAATTTGTAGTGAAAAATGTGAAAAAAGTGTGTTTAATGTGGTGAAATAGCTCCTTGAAATGGTCCAATTTCGCGAATTTTTGAACTTTAAGGCCGAATATCTCCTAAACTAAGCGTTTGCGGACCCTATAACCCTATATGTTTTTTAATCAGGAGGACTTCCTCTTTCCAACGGTACCTTCAAATCGCGGCGCCAAAGAAATCGGAATTGTGCCCGCTACTTTTCTGCTCGCCATATTTGATTCTTGTAAAAAATTTACATATGTAAAAAAACAACAACACATACATATTATGTACATATGTATATTCAGTATAATAGAATATAAGACTTTTTTAAAGTGTAATATAACATAACCTCAGCGATTCCCGCTTTGGGAATATATTTTGATACTAAACCCAAAGTTTTATTCCTGCCCAAAGTTATGCTCAGCCTTCAAGACACAAATGCAATGCTTTTATTTTTCTCGCTAAAGTGCTATTGCTGTTCTCAGCATTGTGTCCGTGGAAAATGTCTACATGAAATATTTTTTGAAGAAAACTGCAATAAGTAGAATATATTTCTAAGAATCCAAAGCAATGGATAGCACATATTTCTCCAAGATAAGCATATAAAGGGTGATTTTTTAAGAGCTTGATAACTTTTTTAAAAAAAAAAACGCATAAAATTTGCAAAATCTCATCGGTTCTTTATTTGAAACGTTAGATTGGTTCATGACATTTACTTTTTGAAGATAATTTCATTTAAATGTTGACCGCGGCTGCGTCTTAGGTGGTCCATTCGGAAAGTCCAATTTTGGGCAACTTTTTCGAGCATTTCGGCCGGAATAGCCCGAATTTCTTCGGAAATGTTGTCTTCCAAAGCTGGAATAGTTGCTGGCTTATTTCTGTAGACTTTAGACTTGACGTAGCCCCACAAAAAATAGTCTAAAGGCGTTAAATCGCATGATCTTGGTGGCCAACTTACGGGTCCATTTCTTGAGATGAATTGTTGTCCGAAGTTTTCCCTCAAAATGGCCATAGAATCGCGAGCTGTGTGGCATGTAGCGCCATCTTGTTGAAACCACATGTCAACCAAGTTCAGTTCTTCCATTTTTGGCAACAAAAAGTTTGTTAGCATCGAACGATAGCGATCGCCATTCACCGTAACGTTGCGTCCAACAGCATCTTTGAAAAAATACGGTCCAATGATTCCACCAGCGTACAAACCACACCAAACAGTGCATTTTTCGGGATGCATGGGCAGTTCTTGAACGGCTTCTGGTTGCTCTTCACCCCAAATGCGGCAATTTTGCTTATTTACGTAGCCATTCAACCAGAAATGAGCCTCATCGCTCATCGGACACGGACGCGAAACACATTTCGAACCGAACACTGATTTTGGTAATAAAATTCAATGATTTGCAAGCGTTGCTCGTTAGTAAGTCTATTCATGATGAAATGTCAAAGCATACTGAGCATCTTTCTCTTTGACACCATGTCTGACATCCCACGTGATCTGTCAAATACTACTGCATGAAAATCCTAACCTCAAAAAAATCACCCGTTATTTACGACTATTGCAGAGCAATTAAATTTAGCCGGTTGACAAGAACATAAAAATTTGTCAACGGAAGCAAACACCTACTACATACTTTGTGACGTTCAAAGTGAAATGCTGATTATGAACTTATTTCTGCTACGTGTTTGTTTCAGTTATGTTATCAACTTATTTTCTTCTCTAACGAGACCGGAATTAATTGGGCTTAACATCCGTCCAAAAGTTGTCAACTCGGCAATTCCAATACAAAATTATTTTAGGAAAGTTGTATATACTTACATAGGTGTCATAGTAAGTTTTTATACTCTTGGAGCATGTTGGTACAGGGTACAAAGATTTTGTTAACCTAACGGTTGTTTGTATCACCTAAAGGTAATCGAGTTAGATATAAAGTTATACATATGTCCGTTCGTCCGCCTTTCCGTCTGTCTATCTATTTGTGCAAACTGTGACTTGAGTAACAAGTGAGATGTCGCAACGAAACTTGGTACACGGAAACGAGTTCATAAGTGGGCGTAGTCGGACCACTGTCACACTCACAAAACGTCATTAAATGAAAACTTAAAAAGTAACTAAACTTCTTCTTCTTTACTGGCGTAGACACCGCTTACGCGATTATAGCCGAGTTAACAATAGCGCGCCAGTCGTTTCTTCTTTTCGCTACGTGGCGCCAAGCAAGGCAAGGTCCTTCTCCACCTGGTCCTTCCAACGGAGTGAAGGTTTTCCCTTCCTCTGCTTCACCCGACGGGTACTGCGTCGACTACTTTCAGTGCTGGAGTATTTTCGTCCATTCGGACAACATGACCTAGCCAGCGTAGCCGCTGTCTCTTAATGCGCTGAAATATGTATGTCAATGTCGATCGAATGCGATATTCCCCGTGGTCAACGCGCAAAGGATCTAAAATCGCCTTGGCTCGGAGAGGTCCTTCCCGATCCTGGCGGAGTTTTCGGTCTTGGTTAATGTCAGTTTACACAATCAATTAGTTTTGCGGGGATACCAAATTCAGACATCGCGACATAAAGGCAGCTCCTTTTCGTGCTGCCGAAAGCAGCTTTGAAATCGACGAAGAGGTGGTGTGTGTCGATTCACCTTTCACGGGTATTTTCCAAAATTTGGCGTATGGTGAATATCTGGTCGGTTGTTGATTTGCCAGGTCTAAAGCCACACTGATAAGGTTCAATCAGTTTTTTGACGGTGGGCTTTAATCTTTCATACAATACGCTCGATAGAACCATATACGCGATGTTGAGGGGGCTTATCCCATGGTAGTTGGTGCAAATTGTGGGGTCTTCTTTTTTATGGATTGGGCAGAGCACACTTAAATTCCAATCGTTGGGCATGCTTTCGTCGGACCGTATTTTACAAAGAAGCTGATGCATGCTCCTTATCAGTTCTTCGCCGCCGTGCTTAAATAGCTCGGCCGGCAATCCATCAGTTCCCGCTGCTTTGTTGTTTTTCAGACCAGTAATTGCTATTCGAACTTCTTCGGGTTCGCCTTCTCCTAGCGTTGTACTTTCACTGCCATTGAGCAGGCTGGAGAAGTGTTCCCTCCATAATTTTAGTATGCTCTTGGCATTGGTCACTAGGTCACCTTTGGGGGTTCTACAAGAGTATGCTCCGGTCTTGAACCTTCTTTTAGCCGCCGCATTTTTTCGTAGAATTTTCGAGCATTACCCCTGTCGGCCAGCTTATCAAGCTCTTCATACTCACGCATTTCGGCCTCTTTCTTTTTCTTTCTGCAAATGCGTTTCGCTTCCCTCTTCAATTCTCTGTATCTATCCCATCCTGCATGTGTTGTGGTCGATTGTAACGTTGCGAGGTAGGCAGTCTGTTTTCTCTCTGCTGCGACACGGCAGTCCTCATCGTACCAGCTATTATTTTGCATTTTCCAAAAACCTATGGTTTCGGTTGCAGCTGTACGTAAGGAGTTTGAAATGCCGGCCCACAGTGCCCTTATACCGAGTTGTGGACGAGTGCTCTCAGAGAGCAGGAATGCAAGTCGAATAGAAAATCGTTCTGCTGTCTGCTGTGATTGCAGCTTCTCGACGTCGAACCTTCCTTGTGTTTGTTGACGTGCTTTTTTTGCTGCACAAAGGTGGGTGCGTATCTCGGCTGCAACAAGGTTGGAGTCGATGTTAGGACCTGGAGCGCACGCACGTCTAGAACACTGGAGACGTGTCTTCCATCTATCACAACATGATCGATCTGGTTGGTGGGTTTTCGATCCGCAGACAGCCCACCTGGCTTGATGAATTCTTATGCTGGAATCTAGTACTACAGATAACCATATTTCGGGCCCAGGCGAAGTCGATCAGGATGAAGCCTTATTTGCCCAAGCTGGCGTTAAAGTCGCCCAGCACGATTCTGATATCGTGGCGGGGGCAGCTCTCATAAGTGCACTCCAAGCGCTCATAGAAGACATCTTTGGTCACATCGTCCTTCTCATCCGTCGTTACATGGGCACAAATCAGCGATATGTTAAAGAACTTCGCTTTGATGCGGATTGTGGCTAGACATTCATAAACCGGGGTGAATGACAGTACACGGCGACGGAGTCTCGCTCCCACCACGAATCCCATACCAAAATTGAGCTCCTTTATGTGGCCAATGTAGTAATTGCCACAAGAACCTACTCGTCTCAGTCCTTCTCCCGTCCATCGCATTTCTTGGACGGCGTCATCATTCTACCGAGGACATCAACCAGCTGGGCAGTGGCCCCTTCCCAATTAAGGGACCGGACATTCCAAGAGCATGTCCTCAAATCGTTATCCTTACTGCGTTTCCTATGGTCGTCATCAAAAGGCGGGTCTCTCTGTTTGTACTTTTTCATTAGGGGTGTTTTTTACGTAGCGAGTCCCAAACCCAGCGCCCAAAACTATGGAGAGGATGTTTCGCCTTCTCACTTTAGCTCGCCTTCAATCGGATGTTCTTTAGCTACCCAGAGGATACTTGGTCTAGGACCGGAAGTCATGAGCTGCTTGAGCCATATGTAAAAGTATCGTTTCTGGCCACTCCCAAGTGAATGGCGATCAGAGAACTTTCCTCACTTGCGGAACTTCTGCACATGACTCCATCCTCCAAAGTAACTAAACACTAAATTAAGATACAGGGCTGTAATTTGCCACAGGGGATCGTATTAGCAAGAGGCACCTGTGGATAAAAAAAAATGGACTTGGTCCCGCCCTCTAAAAGGTTTAATGTATTTATCTCCCGAACTATTCAAGCTGAAACAACCAAATTCGCTCAGAACAAATTGCATAAGCAACGCACATACACTGTAAAAATGGATGATAATCCCGCATACTCCATGTGTACTGGGACCTTTAGTTGACTTTTTACCGAAAATATCGGCCAGCGTGTGAGATATACTTATAATCGAAATTTGGAGAGATTCTTTTCTGATAGTAGTATGTCTGGAAAGGGTTAAATCGGATCAATACTTCCTTTGACTCCATATGTATATTTAATACGAGGTGTGTTCAAAAAGTATCTCGAATCGTTACTGACAGTGTTCTTCGATTGCAGGGGCGTGGTGCATCATGAGATCTTGCCACAGGGAAGAACGGTCAATAAGGAATATTGCGCGAAGCAATCCGCCAGAAACGCCCGGATTTGTGGAAGAACAAAAATTGGCTTTTGCACCACGATAACGCCCCTGCTCACACACATCGTTGCTTGTGCGCGACTTTTTGGCCAAAAACAACGCACTAATGATGCCGCAGCCACCGTATTCCCCAGATCTGGCCCCCTGTGACTTTTTCTTGCTCCCTAAGCTGAAGCAGCCCATGAAGGGACGACGTTACGCTTCTCTTGACGAGATAAAGACGGCATCGAAGGAGGAACTGAAGAAGATAAAAAAAATGATTTTTTGAAGTGCTTCGAAGATTGGAAAAACCGTTGGCACAAGTGTATAATATCTCATGGGGATTACTTTGAAGGGGACAAAATAGATATTCATGAATAAATAAATAATTGTTGAAAAAACACAAAATTCGCGATACTTTTTGAACACACCTCGTACAAAGTTTTTCGAACTTCCTGGTGACTTATACCTCATATACATATACCGCATACATGTTTTTTATTGTAACTGTATACAAGGATTATTTCAGCCTCTGCAAAAACAACGTTAAAATCAGATTGATTGCATTTTTTAGTTTTCTTATAAAAGCATAAGGGCATTTGATTATTAACGATAGCGATTATGGCGAAAAAACAAAATCCAAAAGAAAGGATAAAGTACAAAGAACTTCCCTTGTTGTTTCGTGTTGATCCCAAATTAAGAAAGAAAATGTGAAAATTCGATCAATCGTATTAACAGGCTCATAAAAGACTCATAAAATTAACAAAATAATGGCATTTATATTTTTATTAATTAAATTTCAATCACACCATTCTTAAGTTTGTAATTAACAGATAAAAAGAGAAATAACTTTGTGAAACAAGAAAATACATATATATATTTATACATATATATATAATTTTTATATATAAGATATATAATTTTTTTAATGATCCAGATAGAATCTGTGTCGAGTTAGTAACTCGATTAGCATGAAGGTGGTTACATGCCTTTAATTTAGAATAAGTAAAAGGCAATGTTTACTTTTTACAATGTAATAAAATAAAATGCGTTTCATAAACAGTAACAATTTATTTTTACCCAGTCAAATTCTTTAATTTCCAATATTTAATCACTTGGTAACTCATAGAACTTCTTTAGCGCCTGCTTAGTTTCCTCAGCATCCGTACTCACAAAACAAAGACCCAAATCTTTATCAGCCACCACCTTTTGCCAGAAATGTTGAAGTTTGCTTTGTACAACTCGAGTTCTTACTTCGCTAATCCACTTGTTGTAGTCATCAAATGCGTTGAAGTCATAACAGTGTTTACGATAAACTGCTAACGAAGCTTCCAACTTTTCGTAATTTAAACTCTCCTTTGATTCGAATAGTAATGACCAAATAGTATTGCGCATTTGCTTTGCGTAAACCTGAAATTTTGCATCACGCTCTGTACGATTTTCGATTTTCAAAACAATGCAGTTTATTAGTTGACGAAAATCTTCAGCTGGGGTATCCTCACTAACTCTGTCAAAACTCAGTGTAGAACTGCTATCAGTTGCAGTGCTTGCACCGCTATGACTAAGTTCAGATTTAACCTTAGCAGTTGTGTTTGTTTTGCTTTCCGATTGGTTTTCTTGTAACGTAAATAAGGATTTTACCACTTTGGCTGCACGCTTTGCGTTCTTCTCACGCATTTCAGGCACTTTCCAAAAGATTTCTACGAAATTTTTATCATCTAACATTTCTGCGAATTGCTCATCGTCTTCACTAGCATTTGATAATATTTTCCTTTCTAAAACATCCAACACATTTTGCTCATAAATGTGTGCCAATGACTCGAAGGGTAACAGATCGGGGTGATATGTGTCACGCGGCTCATCACACACTTTCGCATTTATAGTCAAGTCCATTGAATCAATTAGATCATCTATGGCAGCAATTTGCTCTTTGGTGCATTCCGTTTTTTGTGTACGAAGGCGCGGAAATTGGAAATACTGATGTTGTGAATGATAGGCGATTTCGACCATTGTAAGGGAAGCGGGCCTGTCGGAATTTAACTGTTAAATTAATTTATTATTTTTATAATTTTTTAATGGAAAGCTTGCTGCTAAAGAAATTTCATTGCAATATTTAAATGATTAATAAAAAGTTTTAATTACCTTATTGGGCAAAAGAACTACCATTTTTGGAGTATTAAATGCAGTGCTAAACACTTTGCAACAAAGCATAGCCATATTTGAATTCGTCATTGCGCGTACTAATGCATCCAATTTCTGCGCTGAAGCATTCATGCCTTTCTGATGCACAATCCAGTATAACGAATCACCACAGAAATACTCTTCCGGTATAGAATTGCGTTTTACGAAACCAACAAACTTTAAGCCTGGCTCATAGCGTTCCTTATTATCTTTCAATGATTCATCATAGGGTATTGGTGTGGAACCCAACATATAACCATCAATTAGTTCGTCCTGAGTAGGCTCAATCTCTGAACCACGTACAAAAGATTTCAATTCACGCGAAACTAGTTCATCATCTTGGCCCCAACACTTCTTTAATTTGATATTGCTTTCATCTTTCATATAAATAACACCAGATATTTTTATGTTGATCTCTGAACCAATAGTTAGTTTACTATTCCAAACCCACGGACGTTTATTGGTAATTTTGAATATACAACGCTTAGCTTCTTCAAAATTACAAAGCTTCGCACTGCAATTGGTTATCAATTGTAAGGCGTAGTCTTCATTTTTGAGTTGGTTTTTGCTTTTTTTGCCATCCCGAAATATTGCTTTCGGTAAGCCGCTAATTGGATTATCGATGTATTGTATATTCTCTGATCTATTGAAACGTAATGAAAAAGTAAAGCTTATATGCATGTTGTGCAAAGATAAATTAATAACATTTACATTACGACCAATTCGACTTCTGTTTGGGCCACATTTTGTGCGATAACGTCAAACATATCATAAGAATTTCGCACATCATTGAAATCGTAGAAAAATAGTATTCTGGATTTTTGGAACTTGAAGCATCTGCATAAATTGAATCGTTTCACTTGTCTATATTAAATTTGAGGCAATTAGTTATACTTACTCTTCACCTCTTTTTATAACTTCCATTGCCACAACTAATGCGTCGAGCCATTCACCATCATCACAAGCATTCTCATTTACAAATTTATAGAAATTCAAAAGCAGTTGCCATGTAGGACATTGTGGCTGCTGATATTGTGTTATATTATTGTAACTATCTGGGAAAACATGCTCATTGACATCGTTGGAAGTTTTTTCAGTACCAAGTATCACAAATGAAACAAAATCTTTTTTTCCCGCACAAATCTAAAATATATGTATGTATATGTAATTATATTTCAGTGTTTTCATATTTTTCAATGGAAGCTTACCTTTTCTTTTAAAATTTCTGATACTAATTTCACGGATTTCAATTTCAAATTTTCATCGGCGCACGGCCGAATATCTAGTACGGCTACAACAAATTCCTAATAGTAATAAGAAAAAAATAATTTCAGTCAAAATTTACAAAATAAGTTATTATAATTACTTTTTTTTATATTTACCTTATTGAATGCCATTTTGCTGGCTTTTCAAAAACCGAAAAACAGAAATTTGCTTGTCTAGATTTGTTGTGAAATTTAGCCGCCACAATTTTACAGCTGACAATTAGTAAAAGCAGGCACAAAAGTCGACAATAGAATGACATCGATGTCGATTTGAATAGAAAATAATATCGGATAAGCGATAAAAACAAATTTAAGTCATATTTATAGAATGCATTGCAATTAAAAATATATATCTTATCTATAGGTAAAAAAAAAATATTTTGTATATTTTTTCAAAAATTTAAACCAATTTAATTGTATAATTATATAAATAATTAATAAATAAATCCTAACCAAACAACACAGCCTCCCTACCTTAAAAAATATCACGAGTTCTGTCATATTTACAATTATAATTTATTAGTAAGATGTATAAAATTTCAAATATAAATAATTCCCTTGGAAAACATTTAAGGTGTTTATTATATGTTTTAATATATAAATGTGTAATTATATGTATATGGAATACATGGCGAAAATACGTGTTATTAAATTAGAAGATTTGTGTAAAAAATAATTTAAGCAGGTGTTATAAATTTTCTTGGTGAGAACTGGCAACTCCAATTTGTTTTTGTTTTTTTTTTCTTTTATCGCAAACCAATCGAAACTTGCCAGCAAAACAAAATATAAATAAATATAAAAATATGTAAACAATGTGATGTTCGCCAAAACAAGTGAAACAAAAGAAGAAAAGTACATCAATATTATTTCGAGACGTAGATGTTGACTTTAGTTATTAATGCATGAATCATTTTATCTGTGTGCTAGATACAAACGTGACATCATTTTCCATTGTTTTTAGCAAATGGAGCCTCACAACCTCCATAGTTGTAAAATTCTTTTGGTTTCGGATCCTCCATATCATCAAAATAATCAGAATCTCTAGCCCAACATGGACCTAGTTCCTTTTCAACAATGTGCTCTTTCCAAAAATCGACCATATTGCGTTTCATCAATTCGTCCCGTACCCCAATTATCCAATCATTATAAGTAAATGGGTCATAAAAGCACGCATCCTCTTTGATCTTTTTTAAGAACTCAGCAATTTTTGATTGATCTTCCTTTTTAACGGAACCTGGTACAAAAAGAAGCTTCCACACAGTGTCTTGCGCAGTAGCAGCGATTTTCTTGTAGTTACTCTCTATTAGGTTATCATCTCTTATATTTTCTGATTGAACATTTTCCTCCATTAGACGTGCATAATCTTCTAGTGGAGTTTCCAACGAAATAACAGGTTCAAAATTCAACTGAGAAACAAATGGACATATACCATATTATGGAACAGTTTTAGTTATTAAGGCAGAACTTACAGCATTAGTAGGAGCAATTGGTGTTTGGAGTGCAGCGGGGGTCGAGATATTCAAAAAGTTTGACAAACTAGAATTATCCACTTGTTCAAAAGGTGCCACGCAGCCAGCATAATTGTAAAATTCTCTTGGTGACGGGTCTTCCATGTCATCATATAAATCAGAATCTCTGGCCCAACAAATACCTAGTTCTTTTTTGACTATGTGATCACGCCAAAAGTCAATCATATTATTTTTCAATAACTTGTCGCGCACAACAATTATCCATTCGTTATAACTATATGGGTCAAAGAAGCATGCATCCTCCTTTATTTTGTTTAAAAACTTTGCGATTTTTTCTTGATCCTCCTTTGTAATCGAACTACCTTCAAAGAGGAGTTTATCCACAGTTTCTCTCGCAAGAGTAGCTATTTTCTTATAATTATTCTCTAACGTATAATCATCTTCTACATTTTCTGATTGGACATGCTGTTCCATGAGACGTTCATAATCCGCCAAGGGTGTTTCCAAAGATATTTTTGGTTCAAAATTGGCCTAAGTAAAAATATTAAATATTTAAAAATTCAAATGTATCTAAGTATATGTATGTATGATGCAACTTACCGCACTGGTCATGGTTGGTCTCGTTTGATGTACGATCGGACTTGATGGCTTTAATAAACTTGCCGGGCTTGAATTAAACATATTACGTAGGGATAAATATATAAGTGAAATAATAGTATAATAAGTAGAAAATGTTGAGAACGTATGAACCACACGAAAAATTGCTTTACCTACACGTAAGATATTGTTGTGATAATTTGAAAACACAAATAAACTAATCATATGATGCCAGATTCTTCGTTATCGCAAAAATAGGGTTGCCGAAATCCCCAAAATTTATCAAGCTATTTTAGAAGACCACATTAGCTACATTAAGTGGGCAGCATTGACAAATTTAATTGAACTTGAAATGACCAACCTCATTTGGTAATTTCTGCTCATTTTCTTAATTGTAAAAAAGTAAAAAACTTGTTTGACATACCTCACAATTGAGACTCTTAAAAACTACTTAATTGTGAAAGCAATTTTGCCTCAGTCAAAGAGTTATAGCAAGAAAGATAGAAACAAAGATTGCGCAATGACGAGTTCAAGTTGTGTTCGTTCTGCGCATCTACGTCACGGTTGACCAACGTACAATCAGCTGATTTTCAGTTGTTTGGTTTTCTTTGCAATAAGAAGCAGTTTTGTATTGCAGGCTTACAAAAACATGAATATCATCAAAAGTTAACATCAATATAAGTGAATATTTTATAGTGAACATTTACCTATGTACATATTCATTTAATTGAATTTTCATTGTATTATATAATTTTGTGTCTTTACTGTGTTTGTTTCAACCATATACAATTTATGTAAATAAAAATATTGAATTGAATATTTTGTAACCAAGTATCTTATATAATTTTCTTTTTTTGCTATACATATGAACATATTAAGTTTTTATTTAAGGAATGAATCCTAAAATACATTCTAGCTCTGAAAAACAATTATTTTATTTTCGAGCTACAATTGGAGATACGTCAATTTTCTTTGACCACCATTGCAAAGTGCGCACAGCTGGTAGAGGAAAGTTGTTTCTCCTTAAAAGTTCGTACGCTTTCGGGCTCGTTGAATATAGCGTGATCGACTTAGCTATGTCTTCTTCTTTCCAATTCCGCCGTTTGTTTCCATTCCTTAATTTTTGAATCTATGTACATATGTGTAAAGAACTTTAATATATTTTGCAACATTCTTTTTAGAATTTGGGCACTTACCTGGCCGTTGGTGAAAATGCAGCCAAGTTTTTGCTCCAAATTATTTCTGTGGAATTCCGCGGTTTCTAAGGAAATCCTAAGGCGTTTAATTTCTGCTAACTGCTCGTTTTTGCACTTTTTCAAAGTTCGAACAATACTATTCAGCCTTTGTCTAAAAATAATAAGAAATACACATACTTATGTAAGAAAAAGATACTTCATCAATATCAATTAGGACTAACATTTCTGTTTCCAAATGCAGTATTTTCTCGTCTTTCTCATCGATGATCTCCTCTCCTGTAGTTTGAGGTGCCTCTCCAACCTCGTCTTCTTGAATTACTTCAACAGGGGCGGTATTCTTCAAAATTGTTGTTAACATCTCTTTTTTGACACGAGACTCCATCCTTTTCTGCCGTTCATTGGTCTCTGCAGGAGCAGTGGTTAACGTGGGAAAAGCGCTAGGATGCAACTTAGTTGGATTCCGCGAACTTAAACCTGCAGGACTGTTTGGTTATAAACGTAAAATTATTGTTATCAAAATGCTATAATTACCCATTTCAAACTGCAAGTTTCTTTCGAAGGCTTCTGGCGCGAAGTGCACTTCACAAATGCATGCATTTTTAATATTAATTTTGTCCGTACGACGACAAAAATGAATCCATTGTTTTAGTACTGTTTTATCTTTAGGGAAATGGAAAAATCTCCATTTCGTAGCGCAGTTTTTAGCATTATTATTATTGCATCCGAACACTGCGCAACGCATTTTAAAAAATATAAAATTTTACATTTAATACAACACTTGAAAATACAATTCTAATTCACTTTCAAAAACGCGGGCGAATAATAAGTCAACCGTGACGTCAGCAAGAACTGCTGACTGAAAGCAAACATGCGCATTGCGTTATCTCTTTCTCTACCATTCTTGGTGTTATAGTGTCAAAACATTTCGGATAATTAGCACGTAAAGCACTATATACCCAATTGAAATTTTAACTGTAACTTCACAACTAGGGAATAGGGGTATTCTCTTGCTCTTGCAAAATTGCAGATTGAAAAAATACTATACCGAAATATACAAGGGCACGAGAGCACCCATTGCAGAACCCAGTGATATACATATGTATGAACGGCTGATTCGGTCAATTTACTGTGAATGACTATTATGCATGTCTATTGTGAATTGGCGCATCTTCTGCATACATTTTTAACAAAAAAAAACTATAACAAATCTTTATAATTTAAATAAAAATTACAAAATCTATTTAAAACTTGTCTTCCTTGACAATTTAACGACGTAATATGTCTTTATGTAAAACGAAAGCTAAAGCTACAGGGTTGCAATTATATTTTTGCGTGACATTGCACGCAAATATACATGGGTTTTGGTCTGACATATTTTACAACCATTGCAAATAATTTTCTGCGTGTGTTTGTTGTTGTGCCGGTGCACCAAGAGGAAGTATATGCAATTCTTGCACAGTGAACATTTCAGAATAGTTTATTTTAATTAATACTGAAGGCTTCAGCACAAAACTCGATGATTTCATATGACAGTAACACTTCAATTGAGCCATTCACAATAGCAAAAGATTTATAATAAATCGTATTATTTATTATAACTCAGTAAAGTGGTATCCGCATACTCTCTTGTATCCTAAAAAGATTATTGAATATAACTTAGCTCACTGCCTTTTTTATTAGAGAATAAAAATGAATGCCAACAACAAAGAAAAGCTGTATATATTCTGATGTTTTAGAACCTTGAAACTCCCTGTATTCTTACAATCCACATTTTCGCAACCCTGTTGTTTCATATGCTCATGTAACATATTTAGTTGCTTTCTGTAGTGTAGTTGCGTTAATTCCGAATTTTTCTACTTAATTGAATTTGTGAATGAGATATAATACCGTCTTAACAACTATAATATGTTAAAGTATTATTCAAGTCATATAAATACAATAATAATAGTTTGCTATTAAAAATGACAGTCATTGGGACTGAACTAGAATATATAGTGAATGGGTTGTAAATTTGAGTTGCGGGGAGACAGATTTTTTACTTCAACCAAAAATACCAGTTAAAACCAATCACTACTTTGTTGTATAAATAAACAAAGGCGGAAAATTGTAGAAAATTCTCAAAATATTCAGAACTTGTAGCGAGCATATGTAAGCAGCACCAGTGCAATCTATAAACGGTGTGGGAGCAGACGTGTGGTAATTAATGTTTACATATACTTAAGTTAAAATGTAAATATACAATAACGGTATATGCTGCATGGGCAAAATCAGTAATTTTTAAATTTAATCTTAGATAAAACAATGATAATGATATGTAAACTCACAATTTTACCTTGATTAATTACTATTGATTTGGTTATAACACGCATCAAACCAACAACAAACGATTACGACGGCCAAGGGCAGGAGGTAAACGACGAGAGTGTAAAGTGTTTATTTTTAATTTACCTCACCAATACGTTCAACATTTGCAAATAATTGTTTGCTGCTTTAACTATTAGAGACAATAGACAACAGCTTTTTGGCGGTCGGCGACAAAATATTTGAGCACGACAACCACGAGATAGGCAACCTAAAGCGATAACTAAGGCGCATAGTAAAGCAGCACACCTAAGCATGCACTTGTGTCCTTCATTGTTGTGGCGGAAATTTGCAAGTTGAATCCGATATATAACACGTGCCGCATTCAACACAATGAAAATGTGTACGCTATAAAAATATTTGTAAAAAATATACAACTTTGGAATAAATTCTTTAGAGCCTAATACGAAAAGTGAGAAGCGCCGTGACAGTATCGTCGAAGTGTAATGCGAAAGATTGTTAATGTTTGCTAAATAAAGTAGGTTTATATATTATATTATAAAAACAAATACAACAAGTTTAAAGCACATAGTTCCACATGCATACACAGAAAATTATGAGTTTTAAGTGAATGAAATATAATATTCAACGTTATTATGACGGGTTGTTATGTACTTGGTTACAGCCACAACAATTTATTTAATATATAGAAAAAACAAAGTATCGAAAATATTTTCGTTAATGTTTTATAAATATGTTCTTTAAGAAATTGTATATCAAGTCTCTTAATTTTGTATATATACATTAAAATCGATTTATAGAATTATTTGAATACATGCTTTTAATTATGTAAACATATAACTTTATTTGTATATATGTATATATGTAAATATGTACATATATAGATAATAATTGTAAAAAAAGACGCAGACAGATTATAAGTGAAGCATTTTTTTTTGTAAAAATACATTAATTACTTACGTGTTTTCTGTCTGGCGTTAACCTTATCATTTAAACTTTCGACATATACACCCAACAATTTATACATATTTACACCTTTTTTTTCCCTAAGTTCTCACTTGTGCTCTGTTTTCATTTCCTATTTCAGCCTCTCAACGAAAATGCTCTCCATTCAGCAAGTGATCAAAGCTCTCCGAAAGCTACAAAACAGTTCGGCTAAAAACATTGGCGGTGAGTTAATAAAACAAAACTTCAATCGAATTGTGGCTGAATCGTCAGTAGCCACTACTAAATCTGAAAATGTAGTGGAAGCGATACCAGCGTTTGTGGGTGCAATTTCTCCACCCAATGAAAATGCATTTCTGTTGGCACCGACGGCTGTGACGTCACCACAATCGTTAACTGATGAAATGATATCACCACAACAACAACATTTGCAACCCCACCAAATTGAGAATAAGCAACAGCTGTTCCTCGCAACTAATTCTAGTCATCGACAAAAAACATATCAGCCACTGCGGCATTCACAAGCGTACGAAGTTAAATGTGGAACTGGTCTACAACGTACTGTCAGTGTCGATTTGCCAGCGATTGAAAACGGTGGTGTCAGAGCTGGTGCGGGAGACCAATTTGGCGTAAATTCATATAAGATTACAGCAACAAATGTGAATGCTTCAAATTATAGAAAAGCAATTGTGTCCGGAACTATAACACGCTCTCAACAGATACAGAAGTTCTATCAGCAGCATCTTCATCACTTCCATACCCAAAACAATCAAAATTTTGAAAATAAGCAAACACAATATAACGCAATGTCATCACTAGCTGCTGAACCTAAAACTTTGAAGCAGGATGAACAAACTGCGGCTGCCACAAATGGGCAACATACGTCAGAGGACGGAAACACCACCAGTAATGGTAGCAGTTGTAATGGCAATGAACAGAAAAATTCTTCTGGTAAGCCATGCTTTAACGCCGGGCTGGGCCAAATACTACAGTTTATGGAGTTAATTGGCAATTTAAAGGTAAGCAAAAAGAAAACTTGTTTGCAATAATTTGACATCATTCATCGATTTTCTCAGTACCATATTGTATAATACACACAACCGTTTACTGAATAGCTTCGAATACAGTATTGAGTGAAATGGTTAGTAAAAATGTGCACAAAAAAATAAAAAAAGCATTAACTGTATTAACATACAGTAAAATATTTTGCAAAATATGTCAAGCCGCACTTTCAGTGATGAAATCGCATGCTAAAATGGAAACCGGTTTCGTTTGCGTTTATTAAAAACAAATATATAAGTGCACAATAAATGTAGCTAGTTAGTGGCAGAGAGTTCGAAGTGTGTTGTTATTACTTTTGTAACAGTGAGCCAACATTTAATGTGCGTACGGAAATACTTGCTAACAAAATACACTTTTGTTAGTTAAATCAATAAGGTAACGGAAACATGTGAAAAATGTGTGGTTACCGCTACTAAAAAAGTTACTCATTTACTAAAAACTACAATTATAAGTACTGCTGCAACAATAACCACAAATATTTCTGTTTAATCGATAAATATAAAAGTTGTGTTTGATGATTAATTTAGTGACGTGGAGTATATATGTATATATAGCACATAAACTGCGAACGTAATATCCGTACCTAAGCAGTTTTGCTACAGTGGAAGTACACTCGCCGCGCCTAGACTCTTTGTAATATTTTATTATCAGGCGCTTTTTAAGTAAATGCAAACCTATGTATGTATTGACGTTTGTAATACAAGTTACTCATTATTGACGAAAATCTTTGAAGTTTTTTCACAGCGATTAAATAATATGGTAAAAGAAAACAGTTATGCAATGACAACTGGAAGCTGTCAAAATTAGCACAATATAGAAATTATCGCACAAATTCCTGCAATGTTTGCATTTTGTAGCTGTGTATTATTTCATAACACAATTTCTCTTTGTTCTCGCGTTCATTATTTCATTCTATATAAATTGTTGCTAAAGTAAATAAAGGAAATTTTAATCCTATCTAGATCTCATTGACGTACGGGGACATTATTCTGTGCAATGTCTGTTAATCCAAACAAATACTAAATATTTTGTTGTTTCAATGAAAAGTTATATTGAATTAGTCTTTCAAATATAATGTATATAATATTATAAAACCTTAATTTTTTACACTTTATTTAGCTAGAATAAGAAAAAGTGTGTGTGTTTGGTCTCAAGTATTATTTTTGATATGTACAATTACAAATAACTCTAAATGTAATAGTGCAAATTTGTTAATTTAAACAATTCTCTCCTCTAATGCATTTATATGCAACTTTGTCAGCTATATAATTCACTTAGAATTATATTATTTTGTAAATAACATCTTCGTCCGCACACAATGTATATTTTTTCTCCTTAGCGTACATTTCGTTCTTGCAGTCCGTATATTTTTAAAAATAAAATTCACGCGCACGCTACATATGTACGTACAGACAGCACACACTTGCTCAAATATATGAAAAGATATATGTATGTACATATATATATTATACATTTTTGTAATCTCTGAGAAAATGAGTATGTTAACATAAATTTTGAATGCAAATAAATGAATTGTATGTATAGTACTGGCAAAGATAACTATCACTCACAAGTTAAAATATGAATATAGTACAATTTAAAATTTCTTTCGTTTCGACTCAAATGCCCTTCTTTTATTTTTTGTTTATATTTAACTAAAATATTCACAAGAAAAATGTTGAATATGATTTCAATATGTACATAAATATATATAAAATATGTGTTTGTATGAAGTAGTCTTCAAGAATACTTGTGCTACATTCTACCCATTCATTCATTTTGCATTTGTCTTGGACTTACATATATTTATTTTCTCTGCTTTGAAGGCCAAGATCAATGTCATCAGAAACATTGCAACTAAAAAGAGAAATTTTTACGCATGAAAAGTAAAATTTAAGTTTTTAGTTATTTATTAACTAAAATAATTTTGTTTGAAAATAATCGAACCGCTTTTTTGAAATCATAGCGGTTCGATTATTTTTAAACAAACGTTTATAAAATAAAGTATAAATGGAAGAAAAAATGAAATGTGTCTCAGGGCAAACCAATTTTTTCTCTTTTTGTTGCTATCATTTGCAATTCATTCGTTTTTATCTACATACATATGTATACATTAGCATTTATAATTTAGAAAAGGTAGACTTTATAGAATTTTATTGTTGGAATAGTTAACCGTTCTCCAGCGCTGAAGGGCATGAGTTCACGGTACCGCTGGGTATTAAGAACCTTGCTTTCTTGAAAAAATATTGTTAAGTCAATGCTTCATCATTGATATCTGTAGTACAAACACTAAGTAAATTTTCATAGTAAATGTATTACTGTAATATAATAGTCTATTGAATCTCGTACCGCCATCAGTTATCAATAATTTTCAAGTGCTAAGGTGTTAAATTTATTGTCTGCCATTTTTCTATTCATGCACGCTTGTCTTATGATTTAAGTCTATTCACATGCATTCAGTGCACACTTTATTGTTCGTCATAAATAGAAATTTCTACGTTTTACTTACCGCGAATGCTTATAATTATAATTTTTTGTTTTCTATTATCACTCATTCATTCACGTGAGTACCAATTTAACTTATAAACGAATGTGCACGTACATATTTGTTCGTATATGTATAAATGCATGAATATTTGTTTATATATTCGCATACAAAAATCCATTATATATTGTTCATTTTACTACTCTATTATTGCCGTCTTCTCCAAAGTTCGTGCGTTATATTGAATATCCCAGCAAGAAAGTCTCACACTATTCAATAAAATAAATAATAATATACATTTATGCACCCGAAAACTAATTTATATTGTTGAAATTGATCGACGAAACCGAATGACAATTGAAATATTTTTGTTTTGCTTGTTTAAACTAAAATAATTATAATAATAGTAAAAAAATACTTTTAGTATCTTGCAAAATCAAATTAGAAAGATCATATTTAATTATTCCGCTAATCTTCATTTTTAGCTATGATGATTTATATATATGAATTCTAAATAAATCTATACATTTTTTAGTGTTTTTTGTTTAGTTAGAAGTTTATGATTGTAGCTGTCAAACCAGCTGTTAAAATGACCATGTGTTTGGCTTTGACATATTTTTGACATTTGCAAGAGTGCCTCAAAATAAGCAAATAAAAGTTTTCATAAAAGGGATTGCTTTTAATCGCTCAGTTTGTGTCTTGTATGTACATATGTATGTACTTATGTTTCTAAGTCGCACATTTCTAAATCGACTCAACTTTTCAACCCGATCATTTATACATACATATATAAATATGTATGTATGTACATATATTTTATAGGTTCCCAAACGTTTTCTTATGAATTTTATAAACTTCGTGGCAAATTTAATCTGCCATGTTTAAGGGGACCATGAATACTCCAAAGCTTCACATCTTATCTTTTATTAGTAGCAATAAACGACGATACAAATCTCTTTGTTCGCAGATATTTTTGGCAGAATTCACTTCGGCCGTTCTAGTTGTTATTGTATGGGCAGAATTCTGCCAAATTGGCAGTCCTTAGCCAGGTAAAAACAACGGGTTCGTTCCGTTTACGTATACCCTACCCAACTGCCGTTGGAACCTTTCTAATTGTTGCTAGAAATCAGTTATCCAGTCAACTGTCAAAGAGCTAGGTGACTTACGCTCCTGGTTTCAAATAACAGGAAATTGGGTCACCTCTATTGGACATTTATTTCTGATTTCGGGCTTAACGGATATGTGTGTATGTATATGTGTAACAAGACAAATTCTCGATTTCTAGTGTGATTAATTTTGAGGCGACCATCCTTAAAGTAGTATTCCAAACGGAAAGAACCGTGTATTTTATTGTTCCAGTTTCATTACAGGGTAACGTATTGTCCGCTCTAAACTGCATATGTTTATGTTTATTACACAAATGTATGTATATAATATTTCATGTAGACTTTGGAGGTGCACAATGTGTATATTTGCTAATTATTTTTTATTACCATGATTTCCGAAACGTATACTCTAGCAATTCCAAGAAATGTAATGATTGCGTATGCATCATAAGGGGAGCAATAAAAGTAGTTGCACTACTTTGAAAT
Organism: Bactrocera zonata; assembly: GCA_037783105.1. NCBI lineage: Eukaryota > Metazoa > Arthropoda > Insecta > Diptera > Tephritidae > Bactrocera > Bactrocera zonata. The sequence continues at coordinate 3,482 of JBAWJQ010000060.1, read as the reverse complement.
AATCATTGACAACTTAAAAAAAAAAAATGAAATGCTTAAATTGGTAAAGCGCTGATAAAATAAACATGTGTGAGTAATTGGAGGAATTTATTTATAATAAAAATCATTGAAATGCATAAATATAATATTAGAAAAAAGTACTATATCCAATATAGTACACAACACTTGAGATAGCTTAGTAATTTTATGCCTCTAATTGCTGCAAATGAATTTGATTCTCCATTTCCGTTTATTACTTGCAGTCTACAGTTTTTTTTGTCGTAACGTTTGTATATGTAAATATGTACATATATGTACATTTATGCATATGTATGAATATATGTATATAAGTATGTATATAATAGGGCGCGATAAGATAAGCAAGCAAATCATTTGAAACTGTGCATACTTTTCACAGCTAAAGTGTTGCTGTATGGTTTTTCATATATTAATATGAAATACATATATTTGTAAATAAGTATGTATCAGCAGTAATAAAAGTTCATAGACGTGCGAAAACCAATCTATCTATCTATCTAGCTTGAATTGATATGTCTTGTGTATTAGATTTTAATAAAAGTATTGCTTTGCTGTAGGGTTACCATCAGTTTGTTTTGTTTCTTATTGTTTCTATTTTTTTTTTCAATTTTACATTATTAAAATCATTAATTATATATATATATAGTATAGAGTAATTCAGAATATTGTGCATCTGAGTTTGCAAAATTATGCAGTTGCAAATATTTACCATCAACAATGAACGTGTTTTTTGTGGTTTCAGTGCAATCTTTGCAAAAACCATTATTTCACAGCTAATCGGTGAGGAAAAACATTGTTTGTAAACAAAATTTTCGCACAAATTGGAAAATATGCCAAAAAATGTTTTAGGGAAAAATTAACTGACGCTTTAATTGACGAAGCACTGAAGAATTTTTATTCAGCTTTTCCCGTTTTAGCTTTTTTTTTATTTAAACGGGTTTGCTCCATTTCTTTTTGTTTACAATGCTTTTATTTTTGACAACAGCTGATAATTTGCAAACCAGTGTTGCACATAACACAATGGCATTTTAGTGTTGCTTCTTTGCAAGGGTGTAGCAGGTGCATCGCTATATATTTTGTTAGTGTAAAAGCAAAAATAAGCTCGCTAATTTGCAAGTGCAAGGATGCCAGACCATTTGCACCAGATTCTGAATTAACCTTATATATTTTTATACTCTTCCAATGTTTTGCTACATTTAATTGTTGCTTGCATAACAACCTATAATCGAGATAATCTATCGTATATTTTTAAAATAGGAAAATATCATCGGATTGCTTTGATTCTGCTCATTTTGTGTATATCTCTCCACACAATGACGTTTCAGTTTATCGATTCTATGAAAAAAGTAGTTTTGGTGTGCAAAAAATCATCTCAATTTGGAGCACAATTTAACTTTTTTTTAATGTTTTTCCACTTTTTAAATTTAAAATTTTTTCAACAATAGTACGTCATTGTAAATTCAATACCTTACAAATTTATAATATAATTTTTACTGATAGTAGTACTGCTTCTGATAGCAGCAATCAACACAGCAGTTTAGGATCTTTTTTTATTTACTTATAAAATTGCGAATATCTCGCCAAAAATCAAAACCAATTTTTTCGAAGTTTTTTGTGTTTAAATTAAAAAAAACTTAAGCAGTACTTTTCTTAAAAAATAAACTAAAAATCGCCTTTTTAGGTGCTTATTTAATATATTGACATGTCTAGTGACGCTCAAGCTTGTTGACGCGTGACAAATTTTTTCGTTTTAAAAGCGATAATTCGTTGCACATGTTAGCTAATTACGTTAAAAAATTAGAAACTTATTGCTTTCAAAACGTTATTTACGTGTCAGCGATTGAGTTTAAAGCTTCTCAGTTCAAATGATCGAATATTGCATACAGTTCCTCGTTGCGTTATACAGATGGTTTTTGTATGTACACTTGTGCTCACATAATTCAGCCACTGCATAGCAAAATTACGTTTCAGAAAATAAATTCATTTAATTAGTTTTGAATTTGTATAATGGTATGGAAAAAAGTTCCGCTATATGTTTGGAAGTTACTAAGATCATAATCAGAAAAATAAGTATCGTGGTTGGCGAAAAAATTAAAATAAATTCGCAGGTGATCGAGTAGGGTGTGCTCATATAATTAAGCTGGTGTAACGAAATCTTAGCATTCACGATCTATGTAAAAAAATTGTTAAAAAAGTGAAAAGTTTATTGTATGTATGTACACCTATGAACACGTTTTTTTGGCGTTTTGGACCCTTAGAGTGTATTAAGGTAAATTCTTTTGTGCCCAAAATCTGATAAGGTGACATTGTATTTATTTTGAAAATTCTTTATTTATTCTTCCAAATCAATTTCATCCCCTTCAAAGTAATCCCCTCCCGATGCAATGCACTCGTGCCAACGGATTTTCCAATTTTCGAAACACTGCTTGTAGTCACTTTCCGAGATGGCCTTCAGTTCCGTCTTCGCTGCGGGTTGAATCTCCTCTATCGTATAAAAACGGTGTCCCCGGAGCGGTCTTTTGAGCTTGGTGAACAGCCAGAAGTCGCACGGCGCCAGATCAGGTGAATTTGGTGGTTGCGGAATGATATGGGTTGAGTTTTTTGGTGAAATGATTACGAATTACGAGGGCAGTATGGGGTGGTGCATTATCGTGGTGTAAAAACCAATAATTGTCTTTCCACAATTCCGACCCTTTTAGGCGGATAGCGTTACGCAAACGACGCATAACGTTCAAATAATATTCCTTGTTGACTGTTTGACCGGTTGGAAGGAATTCATAATGCACAACACCACGATAATCGAAGAAAACAGTCAACATGACCTTGATTTTTGAGCGACTTTGGCGCGATTTTTTTGGTCTCGGCTCTCTTTTGGCATGATATTCGCTCGATTGATCGGTTGTTTCGGGGTCGTAAGCATAGATCCAAGTCTCATCGCCAGTTATAATGCATTTTATGACACACTGGTAGTCGGAAAGCATCGTTTCACACACTTCAACGCGACGCCTTTATTCCAAAAAATTCAATGTTTTCGGTACCAGTCGAGATTTGACGCGCTTTCACGGCCGGCTTGGAACTCACTATAACACTTGTAAACATTTTTTTAGACATAGCCTCATCACCAAAGGCTTTATGCACCATCCTCAACGTATCCGTAGCAGGAAATTGATTCCGTAAACACAATTTAATGCAAATTCTTTTTTTTTCGACATCGCAAAAAATGAAAAACTCACTTTTAGCAGCTCACAAAACGACACGTATCTTGAACACTAATGAATATTTTGACATGAAATTTGACATAAATGTGACTGACAGTACTACCAACCTTAAAAAAAAATAATTCTCCAAATCCTTCGACGCGCGCAGTTTTTGGGCACAGTAGTATATTAATATACATAATTATGTATATGAATATGAATATAAATATGAATACATGGATGTGTAAGTATAAATATACCGCCCAT
>JBAWJQ010000047.1:0-12454 GCA_037783105.1 Bactrocera zonata | reverse complement strand
TGCTGAAGTATGTATGCATAGAAATCTATAAATTTACTTTTCAGCCTTTTAGCATAATTGCCTGCTGACGTGTGAGTGCATGTCTATATGTGGATCCAGCACACTGGCAGACTGTGCGGTTTGTTCCAAATATGTTGAGTTATAAATGATATTTGTTTTATGTATAGTACATAGTATGCATATGCTAGTGTTATGTAGAATTCTACAAGACATATGTTCGAAATTTAGTTGTAATATGTTTTTAATAATTTTGGTGAAATTTTCTGTGGAAAATGCCCTCTGATAATTTTATGAAAGTTGTATACTTAGTAGCATGGCATTACATTCCTTAGTTTCATGGAATTCGGACAACTTATCAAGTCGAAATGTTAAAAAACTTTTCAGTTAGTGATGAGACCCTAGATTGCCTTTGAGAATGTCCAGTCTAGTCTTTGAGAATGGCAGCTTTACAGCGATTCTAGCGCGTCTTCCATGCTTCGTAACATTTCTGGAACGCTTCGACTGGGATGTCCGCGAGTACCCTCCTCACGGCCGCCTGGTTGTCCGTAATCGACTCAAAATGGGTTCCTTTGACCACCGATTTTGTTTTAGGAAACAAAAAAAGTCACAGGGTGACATGTCGGGCGAATAAGGTGGTTGTTGCAACACGGCGGTTCCTTTAGAGGCTAAATACTGGGACACGCTGAGGGTGGTGTGGCACGGCGCGTTGTCGTGATGAAGAATCCAGTTACGAGCGATGTCTGGGCGCACCCTGTTGACACGTTTTCGCAATCTTTCGAGTACTTGGCAATAGTAGACTTGATTCACAGTTTTCCACGGTGGAACGAATTCTTTGTGGACGATTCCACGGCTATCAAAAAAGGCAATAATCATCGTTTTCACCTTCGACTTGCTCATGCGAGCTTTTTTCGGGCGGAGGGCGCGCGGAGACAACCATTGTGAGCCTGGGCACGACTAAGAGCACTACCACCATACACTCTTACAATTTTAGCGTACGTTTCCGAAGCTGTTTCGCCCAGTCTGCGACGCGTTGCTCATTATTTCGTTTTTCCAATTTCGTGATGAGCACTACAAACACACGTCTACTCAAGTTGACGCAGCAGGCGAACTAAATAAGCTAGAGCGATGATATATACATCAATGGAAAGGAGAGGGATGCCGGAAAAAGAAAAAGGGAACTTCAAGGTCACAGGTTTACCGCGAGCGCGGCAATAAAATCAGTCTCATTACTTAATTGTCAAACCTCGTATCTTCCCTGGCTTCTATTGTCACAATTTCAAAGAACTTGCTAAAATATGCTTAGATGGCCTTAAATCGGTTACACGATAGGTCTACTGACAGTTTAGGTGTCATCTTTTGTGGTTTAGTCGTTCTTCAGACCACTAAGTTCAACCAATCCACCAAACCAATATATCTAATGTCAGAGGATTTGACAAAATTATTTTTCTCCTAAGGAGCCGATAAAATTTTTATAGTAATGGGTGATACAAACTGAGGTACTTTTTTGAATAGTCGTGTTTTGAGAGATCGCATGTGAGTCATGTCAAGCTGTCATGTTATTTTTGTTCAGTATTTCTTGGCTTTTCATCAAGGAAATGCTTACGCCTGAACAACGTTTACAAATCTTTCGGCTTTATTACGAAAACTCACGTTTTGTAAAGAATTGGCACTTCGCTCAACTTATGGTCAATATAATCGGCCTACTGAGCGTACTATTCGTACTATACACCATGACCCATCTGGAAACCCAGCATTTGTTATTGAATAATATCCAACTGAACAGACCACGTCCTGCACGCAGTGAAGAAAATGCAGCAGACATAGCTAAGAGTGAAGACAAAAACAGTGGATAGTCAATTCGCGCCGTTTTGTCCTTTTCTTATCAGCTCTCGGTATCTATCCATCCTGCTCGTGTTGTGGTCGATTGGTCGATCGCACATTGTAAGGTAGGCAATATCTTTTCTCTGCTAGTACCTGCTATTCTTCTGAGCTTTCCGTAAACCAATACTTTCGTTTGCAGCTGTACGTATGAAACTTGAAAGCCGTCCCACAATCTTTTGTAACGAGTTGCTGATGAGTGACTTCAGAGAGCAGGAGTGTAAGCAATTATTTTTGCTGTCGGCTGTCTCTAGACGTGAAGCATTCCTTGCGTTGGTTGACGGACGTATTTTTCTGGTCAGTGGCAGCTGCAAGATTCTAACCTAAATCGATGTTAGAACCTCAACGTTTACGCAAATAAAGAACATTGTAGACATTTCGTTCATCTATCAGAACACGATCGCTCTGGAAGTATTTGATCCGGGACAGCTAAGTAGCCTGAAGAAGTTTCTTGCGCTGAATTTTAGTACTACAGACAACCATTTCGGACTCCGGCGAAAAAAAACCTTCAATCTACTAAAATATCTGCTTAAGGGGGTATTCTACTCTAGAAATCAAATTTTTGGTAGTTTTTGGAATTTTATGTAAAAAAAAAACCAAAAATTTTTTTACTATCCATTTTTTATGTTGTTTTTATTGATATCTTAAGAATACAGAAAAAAAATTAAAAAAAAAATATTAAAAATTAAAATAGTTAGAGGGGGGAGAGACAGGTGTAAAAAAAGGCGCATCATGGTGACATTGATCTTGATTCTCCTGGTGGTCTGAAAAAAAAATCAAAAAAAATTCTTAATCAGTAAGGGGGCTGTTATAGTCCGGGAACACGAAATTTTTTTTTTTTTGAAAAATGGCGACTGTCTGAAAATAAAAATCATTTTTTACGCTTTTTTTTGAAATTCCTGAAATTTTTTTAAAATATTAAAAAAAAACAATTTTGACACGATGCTGGAAGGAACGATAAAGGATTATTTAAAGAAGTTTCACACAAAATTTCAAGTAAATCGGTTGTATAGAACTTGAGATAATGCCGGTACCGTGTGGAAAAAAGTAGTTTCGAGAAAAACGCGTTTAAAGTTTAGGAGACAATTCTAGTGAACACGGATGCCACCTCACAAAATCGGCTATATCTCCGAAAGTAAGTCGAATTTTGAAAAATCCTTCCAAGGTCATATATTTGAAAGTCTAAACTTTAAATATATGAAAAAGACAAAAATCGAATTTTTCAAAATTCTAGAGTAGAATATCCCTTTAAGGCGTTGTTAATGTATTAAGAACTACACATCAACAACAGCGGCAGCAGCAAGTAGGCGCTACTCTCTGTCTCTCTATTAAATTCTTTATGTCAGATTTGTCTAGTTTGCCATTTCTTAGTTGCTAGGAACTATTCAAATCGTACTTGGAGCACGTTTATATCGCTGTAGATTCTAAATTCACTACATTCGCTAAGGGTTGCTCTGTGTCCGAATATCATGGATGTTAGTGATATTATGTTAATCTCTCCTTACTTGCTCGACATTGTGCAAGTTCGTCGTCAGTCTCTATAATTTTCTGGCTCGCTTTAGCCCTTAACAACCCTCAAGTGTCTGGCGGACACACTTTTAACTTTATTTTCATATAAAAGCTAAAGTATTTATTTTCGGCCAAAAGTAATTTTATCTATTTTATCCGCAAGGTTTTAAGAACCGAAACGTCTAATTAAAACAGGTTTCACATGAATAGTTTAAAATTGATAAACAGTATACCAAAATTGTAGCATACCAACACACATGTGTCTAATGGACACAGTAAGATTTCGAATGATTTGAGAATGAAGGAGGGTTCTTCATGCATATCTATTTTGCACCATATGGCAGCTTGGAGGCAAATACAACTCTGATTTGAACTTAAAAGATAATCGGAGCAGTAATAGAACCTAAGGAAACCGACGGAAACCAACGAATAGCGAATAAGATAAAAGAAATGGGGATTCCCCTTTTTAGATTTATTTTTCACAAACAAAATAATAGCTCAATTATCGAAAAAAATGTATTGCAAACTTTTACTATGTTCGGACCGACATTGAAAACATTTCGAAAACACATTTGTATGTTGTGGAATCTAAGCCGTTCGGACCGACATTGTGTGTTTTCGATGAGTTTTTACTGATAACTATCAATAGCGGCATTCTCTTGCTCCTGCAAGATTGCACGATGACACAAAATGCAAAAATCCTATACCGAAATATGAAAGGCCAAGAGAGCACCCATTGCAGAATCAAGTGATATATGACGACACGAAGATAAACATGGGTTTTGGTCTGACATATTTTACAGCTATTGCAAATAATTTTCTGCGTGTGTTTGTTACACCAAAAGGAAAATTCTGCAATTTCTGCACGGTGCAAGGTTTTGCAAGAGCAAGAGAATCCCCTTAATATGAGAATATCAAGCGACAGCTGTATTTGTATATGGAATGTAAACAAATATCAAGTGACAATTTAGAGCTGGCAAAGCATGTCTTCCAAAAACATCGATTAAACTAGAGCAGGAACCGATTATAATTAGTGGAATTTAAGTTTTCAAGTAGTTTTCAGCGAAAACTGTGTTTTCGTTTGACAGATTTTACATGGACGACAACACAAGTTTTCGTGCGAAAACCAGTTTTTCCCACGAAAACATGTTTTCGTTGTCGGTCCGAACATAGTGTTTGATTCTAAATTCTGGAAATTTTAATAACTGAAGGTTTTAATTTGTGAGCGCTAACTGCAGTGCATTTTATTACTAGTTGGTTTCGTGCGTTGATTTGATATGTTCTTGTCTAAGTAATGGCTAAGAAACTTACATCGGGCGAAATTCAACTTACTCTTGAAGAAAGTGACGATAAAAATTTGTTCGGTGAGGAATTCGACAGTGAAGATGAGAATTTTGCAGCTGACAGTTGTTCTGAAAGTGAAAGTAATGCAACAGAGTCAGCATCTGAATGTGAAGATGAACAATTATGGAGTGAGAGTGATGATATACCACTGCAGGAGTTCGTCGCAGTTTCTAAGGCAAAGATAGAACTATTTGGAAATCTGAACCTGAAAAACAAAGTCGCACTCCCCGGCACAACATAATTGCGGGTGCTCTTCATAAGGTGATTCTTCTTCCCGGGCGCAAGATAATAGATCCAAAAGACAGCTTTAATCTCTTTTTCAACGATACTGTATTAGAAATTATAGTGAAACATACCAATGCTGAGGCGGACAGAGTTTCACAAAAACAATGGAAAAGAACTGACCAAATTGAAATGCAAGCATTTATAGGACTACTATTGACTATATGTGCTAATAAACAGGGTGGTGTGGATTTTAGAGAAAACTGGGACCCTATATTTGGAAATCCCATATTTCGTGCCACAATGGGAAAAAACAGATTTGCTTCTTTGCTCCGATGATAAAAATACTAGGTCTCTCCGAAAGTCAAGAGATAAACTCGCTCCAATTAGAGAATTATGGGAGTGTGTGAATCAAAATCTTGCAATTGATGAGCAGCTCGTACCTTCTCGAGGACGAGTTTCATTCAAACAATATCTGCCCAGTAACCTGACAAATATGGAATGAAAATTGGGTGGATTTGCGACAGTAAAACTAGTTACCCTCTATTTGGCATACCATACCTGGGAAAGGAAGGACAAAATAGGGCGGACAATTTGGCGTTCAACGTAGTCAATCAGCTATGTGAACCATACTTCCGAACTAACAGAAACGTTACTTTTGATAATATTTTACAAGCCTGAATGCTGCAACATCCTTGGGTCAAAATGGTCTCACAGTAGTTGGAACAATAAGAAAAAAATAAGCGTTGTATACCTCCAGCTTTTCAACCCAATAGAAGCCGTGACGTCGAATTTAATCTGTTTGGTTTCTCTAAAAATATGACATTGGTATCTTACGTACCGAAAAACAACCGTGCTGTTTTTCTTTTGTCTACGATGCATAATAGTAAACAAATAGATTCGCGTAATAAAAACAAATCTGAAATAAATTTGTACTACAATTCCACCAAGGGAGGTGTTGATACACTTGAGCAGATGGTTCATGAATATACAGTTCCACGTAAAACAAACAGATAGCCGGTTGCCTTTTTTTAAAATGTTATAGATGTTGTTGGCATCGCATCGCTTATTATATGGAAAAATTTATACCCTAATTGGAACGAGCAAAAAAAGAATATACAAAGGAAACTTTTTTTGCGAGAAATCGTAACTGAATTAGTGACCTCTCAGATACGGAGACGGCACAAGAAAGGATTGTCAAGTTATCATTTAGCAGCCATTAAAGACGTGGTACAATCGGATCAAGGATCATCATCTAAGCAATCATTTGAACCTATCGCAAAAAGAAAGAAGCGTTGTCACATTTGCCCTTCGAAAATATCCAGAACTTCTAAACAGTGCTGTGATAAATGTAATCTGAACGTCTGTTCTGAACATTCTATAAAAACAATTCTTTGTAATATGAGTAAAGAAATTAATATGTAATGGAATAAAATATAACAACATAAAAGTTAATAAAGTTAAGTGCATTTTACTGTTTAATAAGTTTTTTGCATTCAAAATGTCTTTGTATTCTTTCAAATGCCTTAGAATTAAATAGTGTGTCCGCTGGACACTACTGATCAGTTACGTTACAAAGGCATACTGAGTTGTTAAGAGTTAATTCGCCCTTTATCTGATAACATTTATCTGATAAGGTAATATTATGGACTTCATTTATTGCCAGTTCCATTGATCATATCCACTTTTATGGGCTACAAGGTGAAGCACTAACACCAACTTAAATGAAGCAATTTGGCAAGGTGAACTGGATGAAAGATTGTAAGAATGTTATGTCGAAAAGATATTTTATCATCAAAACTCCCCCAGAGTTCCGAGTCATGACCATACCCAACAAACAATTGAACAACAATGCCAACAGTCTACATTTCAGAGCGCTTAGCTGCATAAAATGTCAATTTGAACACTTATGGCTTGAGATAACTAAACTTTATCCATTATCTCATATATAAATAATAGATTATCACAATTAATTAGGTTTTACAATAATTCATAACTGAAGCGCATTTATTGCAGCACAGTAGAGTAGAGTAAAGATTACGATCATAATAGCGCCCTATGTCAGGCTATGCAAAAAGGATATTGCGGTAAGCTTCCGGTGTTTCCGGCAACCCATTTATGACAGCGGCATGACAAGCCAATTTGTTTGCGTTGCTATTTGCCAAGTTGAAATATGTGGCATGCCGCGTGGTAACCCATATCATCTGACACATACATACGCTCGCAAACTCAAAGGCTCACCCGCATTAAGATAATCTCAGGCATTCACACCAAAGAAAGCTATGAAAAGTGCCTCCTTGGCAATTTGTGTGTGAAAAGTATATTGTTCTAGGTCTACACTTACAATCCTTCACCTCTACATTCACACACACTTAACCACACACATATGTACGTTTGTATATGGGCGTATGCTTAGGCACTTCACGTTGAAATCTATCTGAAGAAAGCGTGTGTAACTTGAACCGTTTCAAGAGGTTAATAAGTGTGGTCGAGTGCTGTGCAAGTTGAAGTTGTTTTGTGCCGTTAGATGTGGAATTGTGTATATGTGTCTGTGTGTGGGTTGATTATCCTTAGCAATTGAGGTGATAAGTTAAGTAAATACTCTAATGAGAATGGCAGTTAAGGTGAAACGCTCATAATAGCTAAGTGGATTAGGAGTATTTTTGGCGTTGGTTAAAGGTGAAAATTTGTTGTCAAGCACAATTAATGACTCTGAAGACTGATAATAAGATAATTGAAAGTACACGTGTATTTGCGGTGAGAGATATGCAGATGAAAAAGAACACATTCATTCTTGCGATTAAGTGGATCAAGTATACTCATAAAATTAAATATTCCAGAAAGGTTGGTTTGGTATAACATCTTGTATTCAAACTCATTAATTAAAATGACCTAACTTGAGAACTAAAAATATCAACACTTGCTGCAGAAGTTTTCATTTCCATGTCGGAAGAAAGAAATATTGGGACAAAATAAATTAACATAAAAGAAAAGAAGAAAAAATTGCCTCGAATATTTTTCTGTAGGAGATGACTTCGCAACTTGCTAAGATCTGGGCTGCAGTGGGGCTTAAAGATTGCGCTCAGTTCGCTCAAAGCCCCTTTAAACCAAATTTAATATTTTTAAATTTTATTTCACACTATGTCGTGCAAATCACTCTTGCTAACAGGTGCTACTTTGGTCTGAGTTGGCAATTGAGAAGCAAAGTCCATAAGCCAAATTCCACAAGTCCCTCATCATTCCAAATGGTGCGGCGGCATGGACAATGACATCATCTGATAAGTCGGCCTTAAGAGTATTTGATAAAAAGGTTTTGCGGAAAATTTATGGCATAGTTCAGCGAATCAAGAGGTAGCGGCTAGGCAGGTCATGTCGTCCGAATGTATGAAAATGCTCCTTCTCTGAAAGTATTCGACGAAGTACTCGCCGGGGGAAGCAGAGGAAGATGAAGACCTCCACTCCGTTAAAGAGAACGGGTGGAGAAGGACCCAGTTGCACTTGGTATCTCGAATTGGTGGCAAATAGCGAAAAGAAGAAACGACAGGCGCGCTGTTGTTAACTCGGCTATAACCACGTAAGCGGTGTCTACGCCAGTAAAGAAGATGCAGAAGTCGTTTGAGGACGTATGAATGGTCCATTTTTATGCACCCAGGGTGAGTAACATATCTCCATCTATGTAACTGGCTATTTTTGGATTCCATTTAAAAAGAACTGCGCATGGTTGACCGCCAAAAATGAATAAACCAAATTTTTAATACTTCCGATGTGCGCTGTGTTCCAGTGAGGTCGTTTTGCATCGAACAGTTACTATTTGCAGAAGTCATCAGGAGCAAGATCGCGGCTATAAGGCGAGTGAAACAAAAATTTGCGAGTGTTATTATCCAAATAGTTTTTAAGCGGTCTTGCAGCATGACACCGATCGTCATAATCATAGAAATTGTTGTCTCGTGTCGAATCGCAGACATTTTGCCACAATTTGAGTTGTGAGTTGTTGTCGGTAGCGTTCCTTTATAATGGTTAACTTATATTTAGGATCATCAAATATAGGGCGCCTATTTGTTCTTACAGAATGCAGAGCAATAATTTGGCCTCCTATGGTCAGAGTAACTGTCTATCCATCCATCTGTCTGTGAAAGCTGAATCTTGAGTTAATATTAAAACATCTTGAAAAACATCTATGAAACGAAATTAATAGAAAACTTATCAAACGCATTTGTGTTTTAAAAAATTTAAAAAAGTGGGCGCGGTCATGCACTTTAATAGATTTAATATTCATATCTCCAAAACCACTTAACCCTTATGTTAGTAACCGGGTACCCAATGCGGTGTATTTGTGCGAATAGCTTAAAAAAATTCAATATTTCATTTTAAGCTCTCAAATCGTCGTTTTTTAACTTAAAAGAAAGATATTTGTGAGTTCATTTAATTGATTAATTTTTTATTTTTTATTTTAAATAAGCTTAAATAAGCTTAGGATGGAGTCATGTGTAGAAGTTCACGTAAGTGAGGAAAGTTCTCTGATCGCCATTCACTTGGGAGTGGCCAGAAACGATTCTTTTACATATGACTCAAGCAGCTCACGACTTCCGGTCTTTGACCAAGTATCCTCTGGGTAGCCTAAGAACATCCGTTTGAAGGCGATCTACAGTGAGAAGGCGAAACACCCCCTGCATAGGGTTGTGCGCTGGGTTTGGGACCCGCCACGTAAGAAAACACCCCCAATGCAAAAGTTTAAACAGCCTCGGATGAGAGACCCCCCTTTTGATGACGACCATGGCAAACGAAATAAGGACTATGATTTGAGGGCGTGCACCTGGAATGTCCGGTCCCTTAATTGAGAAGGTGCCGCTGCCCAGCTGGTAGATGTCCTCGTAAAGATAAAGGCTGACATCACCGCCGTCCAAGAAATGCATCCATAAGAAGATACATTAAGCTACTTGGCTGTCTACGGATCGAAAAACCACCAACCAGATCGATCATGTTGTGATAGACGGAAGACACGTCTCCAGTGTTTTAGATGTGCGTGCGCTCCGAGGTCCTAACATCGACTCGGACCACTATATTGTTGCAGCCAAGATTCGCACCCGCCTCTGTGCAGCAAAAAACGCACGCCAACAAACACAAGGAAGGTTCGACGTCGAGAAGCTGCAGTCACAACAGACAGCCCAACGTTTTTCTACTCGGCTTGCACTCCTGCTCTCTGAGAGCACTCGTCAACAACACGGTATAAGGGAACTGTGGGACGGCATTTCAAACTCCTTACGTACAGCTGCAACCGAAACCATTGGTTTTCGGAAAGCGCAAAAGAACAGCTGGTACCACGAGGAGTGCCGTGTCGCAGCGGAGAGAAAACAGGCTGCCTACCTCGCAACGTTACGATCGACCACAACACGTGCGGGATGGGATAGATACCGAGAGTTGAAGAGGGAAGCGAGACGCATTTGTAGACAGAAAAAGAAAGAGGCCGAAATGCGTGAGTACGAAGAGCTTGATAGGCTGGCCGACAGGGGTAATGCTCGAAAATTCTACGAAAAGATGCGGCGGCTTGCAGAAGGTTTCAAGACCGGAGCATACTCTTGTAGAACCCCCCAAGGTGATCAAGCCACCGTTGACCAGAGCATACTTAAATTATGGAGGGAACACTTCTGCAGCCTGCTGAATGGCAGTGCACGCACAACACCAGGAGAAAGCGAACCCGATACCCCAATCGATGACGATGGAGCAGACGTTCTATTGCCCTATCATGAAGAAGTTCGAATAGCAATTGCCCGTCTGAAAAACAACAAAGCGGCAGGGGCCGATGGATTGCCGGCCGAGCTATTCAAACACGGCGGCGAAGAGCTGATAAGGTGCATGCATCAGCTTCTTTGCAAAATATGGTCGGACGAAAGTATGCCCAACGATTGGAATTTAAGTGTGCTATGCCCAATCCATAAAAAAGGAGACCCCACACTCTACGCCATCTACCGTGGGATTAGCCTCCTCAACATCGCATATAAGGTTCTGTCGAGCGTATTGTGTGAAAGATTAAAGCCCACCGTCAACAAACTGATTGGACCTTATCAGTGTGGCTTTAGACCTGGTAAATCAACAACCGACCAGATATTCACCATGCGCCAAATCTTGGAAAAGACCCGTGAAAGGAGAATCGACACACACCACCTCTTCGTCGATTTCAAAACTGCTTTCGACAGCACGAAAAGGAGCTGCCTTTATGCCGCGATGTCTGAATTTGGTATCCCCGCAAAACTAATACGGCTGTGTAAGCTGACGTTGAGCAATACGAAAAGCTCCGTCAGAATCGGGAAGGACCTCTCCGAGCCGTTCGATACCAAACGAGGTTTCAGACAAGGCGATTCCCTATCGTGCGACTTTTTCAACCTGCTTCTGGAGAAAATAGTTCGAGCTGCAGAACTCAACAGAGAAGGTACCATCTTCTATAAGAGTGTACAACTGCTGGCGTATGCCGATGATATTGATATCATTGGCCTCAACGCCCGCGCCGTTAGTTCTGCTTTCTCCAGACTGGACAAGAAAGCAAAAGAAATGGGTCTGGCAGTGAACGAGGGCAAGACGAAATATCTCCTGTCATCAAACAAACAGTCGACTTGGCACTCACGTCCCTGTTGACAGTCATAACTTTGAAGTTGTAGATAATTCCGTCTATCTTGGAACCAGCGTAAACACCACCAACAATGTCAGCCTTGAAATCCAACGCAGGATAACTCTTGCCAACAGGTGCTACTTTGGAGAAACTCTATAAGTCACTCTTAATTCCCGTCCTGCTATATGGTGCGGAGGCTTGGACGATGTCAACAACGGATGAGTCGACTTTGCGAGTTTTCGAGAGAAAGGTTCTGCGAAAGATTTATGGTCCTTTGCGTGGCCGTGGCCAACGCGGCGAATATCGCATTCGATGGAACGATGAGCTGTATGAGATATATAACGACTTGGACATAGTTCAGCGAATCAAGAGATAGCGGCTACGCTGGCTAGGTCATGTTGTCCGGATGGACGAAAACACTCCAGCTCTGAAAGTATTCGACGCAGTACCCGCCGCGGGAAGCAGAGGAAGAGGAAGACCTCCACTCCGTTGGAAGGACCAAGTGGAGAAGAACCTGGCTTCGCTTGGAATATCCAATTGGCGCCACGTAGCGAAGAGAAGAAACGACTGGCGCGCTGTTGTTGACTCGGCTATAATCGCGTAAGCGGTGTCTACGCCAGTAAAGAAGAAGAAGAAGCTGAAACTCTAGCCATCGCCTTATTAGCAACCGGGTTCCCGGGTACCCACAGTGGAAAGCATAAGAAATAAATTGTATATAATTTCTATTAATGCATGCAACTAAGTTTATTTTAAAAAAATAAAGAAATATTACACTTTTTTTATAATTAATGACATTGAACACATTGTACACGATTAACTAAGTGCTCGTCACAAACAGGTTGGTGACAATTGGCACAGGCCTTCCGTATCTTTCGCCGTCTTCTTATTGGCAAAGCA
>JBAWJQ010000045.1:0-12732 GCA_037783105.1 Bactrocera zonata | reverse complement strand
CCTCACCATTCAAAAATATAAGAGGGTACTGCAAGGGATCATATGAACGATGAAGTTCTGATACCCTATGGAGAGTGTTGTCACGTGAATGTAAAATAATATCACGGGGGCCAGAATTTTCGTTAACCATCAATACTGCGACCTCATCTGCGACGGGGGCATTATAGCGGCCATAATGTTCATTAGCGGGGCGCTTGTCCACATAGATTACAACCTTATAATTATTCGAATTAGTGGGCATACGGTCTATAGATGTCTTGAAACTTCTAACATACACATTATTTACTCGAAGAATTTCTTGAATTGATTTCAAAATGTCTCGTTGAAGAGTTGGTGTAGCACTTTGACGTAAAGAAAGTGGTTCCTCTTCGGACGAAAAATATATTTGCAAAAATTTTGGTGTTGTGTTCGGCGCTGGCAATAAACTCCCAATAGCGTGGTAAATTTTCCCATGTATTTTAAACGTTGGCATGAAATTACCCTCCCTAACTTCATTACCACCAAACGAAGTCATAGCGAAACAACCATTGTATTTTCTTATATTTTTTTTAAAGTGACTGGACGCCTGATGCTCGCCTGTAAGCAGCGCTTTGATTGGCTGCGGAGGCTCACCTATATGTATCTAATAGTTTTACATGGCCCTTGCTACAACACATACCTGGTGCCTCTTTCACCCACTTTTTAGCCTTACAAAAATTGCAAATGACATTCATTCGACCAATGAATAAAAGGGAATGGTCCAAATAATTACAATCCGGTTTATAGTTAAACGCTGATTTGAAAGCAATCGCCCCTTGTCTATTCTGCATCATTCGCAACCTTACATTCTCTACGCGATTTGCACTCTCATCGACCGTCTCATTTCGTCTTAGCTGAATTTGCCGTCTATTTGATGAAGATCTAAATAATTGAGATTTTGCTTTTGGCATCTCTGAAAGCTTTTATTGTAAAAACCATATATTTATTATTAACCAAATTAGTTTCGCTTAAATCTAATCTTTACCTTTTGCTTTAAAGACAATAAATTTTTAATTTTACTCTACCCTTTGCAGAATACGATCATAAATACAATAAAGTTAGAAGAAACCAGCAAGTATTTCGCAGACACACATGAAAACCACACATGAAAAACCCACATCGCGAGCCTAGAGCAAATGCTTTATTTTAAAAAAAAATTTATAAAAATCGCTTCAGAACAGAGGAGATTAGCCGTTACAAACATTTTTCATATAAGCGATTTTATATAATTAGTATAGAGCAGGGATGGGCACATTTTTAGCCCGTAAAGTTAGCAAAGTGCGCACGGGGGCTAGATGAGGGGAATATCAGTTTACGGAGAGAAGGGCATAACAAGTTGCGAAAAAAATCAATTACATTCCTCCGTAACTTAATGTTCATCGCAGAGTGGTTGCGGCAATACTGACATTGTACACAAATTAAAGAGCGGAAGTTTACTTCATATCGGAATTGTACAGTTGTGTGAACAAAAAGAGGTAAACATAATTTGCAGGGCTTAGAGTTTTGCATTAAAATTTGTTTTTATTTACCTTTGCATGGTGGGAAATTCTAATCACTGTTAGGAAAAAAAATATAAGCTATACTTGTATCTAAAAACAATTTTATTTAATAAGAAAACAGCACATTTTAAAACTTTACAACACCTATAGTTGTTCCTATTTTGTTCACACCACTATATATGAGATAGAACAGTTAATGGTGGTGATGCCAGTTGTAAAAATTCATTTTAGCTACAATTGAGAAAACTTTTCTCAAGTTGTGGGCTTTTATACGTACATATGCAAGGCAGTTATCATATATGTATATAAAAAAAAGATAGGTACTTGTGATCATAATATATATATATATATATATAACGGGTGATTTTTTTGAGGTTAGGATTTTCATGCAGTAGTATTTGACAGATCACGTGGGATGTCAGACATGGTGTCAAAGAGAAAGATGCTCAGTATGCTTTGACATTTCATCATGAATAGACTTACTAACGAGCAACGCTTGCAAATCATTGAATTTTATTACCAAAATCAGTGTTCGGTTCGAAATGTGTTTCGCGTCCGTGTCCGATGAGCGATGAGGCTCATTTCTGGTTGAATGGCTACGTAAATAAGCAAAATTGCCGCATTTGGGGTGAAGAGCAACCAGAAGCCGTTCAAGAACTGCCCATGCATCCCGAAAAATGCACTGTTTGGTGTGGTTTGTACGCTGGTGGAATCATTGGACCGTATTTTTTCAAAGATGCTGTTGGACGCAACGTTACGGTGAATGGCGATCGCTATCGTTCGATGCTAACAAACTTTTTGTTGCCAAAAATGGAAGAACTGAACTTGGTTGACATGTGGTTTCAACAAGATGGCGCTACATGCCACACAGCTCGCGATTCTATGGCCATTTTGAGGGAAAACTTCGGACAACAATTCATCTCAAGAAATGGACCCGTAAGTTGGCCACCAAGATCATGCGATTTAACGCCTTTAGACTATTTTTTGTGGGGCTACGTCAAGTCTAAAGTCTACAGAAATAAGCCAGCAACTATTCCAGCTTTGGAAGACAACATTTCCGAAGAAATTCGGGCTATTCCGGCCGAAATGCTCGAAAAAGTTGCTCAAAATTGGACTTTCCGAATGGACCACCTAAGACGCAGCCGCGGTCAACATTTAAATGAAATTATCTTCAAAAAGTAAATGTCATGAACCAATCTAACGTTTCAAATAAAGAACCGATGAGATTTTGCAAATTTTATGCGTTTTTTTTTTTAAAAAAGTTATCAAGCTCTTAAAAAATCACCCTTTATAATTTAATGAAAATGCTTATATAAATATATATATATATTTAATATATATTAGTATTTGTGATATTTTCAGTTTGGTTGTTTTATCAAAATATTCAAAGAATTTAGGTTTTTTTCTATAATTGTTCTGTTAAATTTTAAAAATCTAAGTTGCCTCTGGAAATGTATTAAAATAGAAATACGCGCTATAGAAAGGGAACACATATTTTCAAAAATATAAGATATCATCAAATAAAAATATATTTGCGCGGTATGGCATTATTGATTGAGAGTGGCTAAGCACACAAATAGAATACAAACACTAATGGCAGAAACATCGTATTTCGCTTCTCCCTCCGCTACGAGCGGCAGACGTTTTGTTCTCGTGTTCATTCGAACAATGTTGCCATTACTCAATACTCATATGTAGTTTTGCACACATCTAACTTTTCAATTATAATTTTTCATAATATAAAATACCAAAACTGAAATCAAACTAGTAAAACTAGTTTATATATTTATAAATAATAACACTCGATTCTGATTTTGAGTTAGTTTAAGAAAATTTCAAATATATTGAAGACGATTTTTATAATTACTATAGTATATCAAGCCTGGCAACCCTGCGTTGTGAGAGAGCAATCAGCTGAATTGTTTGCGCATAAGATACATTTATGTACATACGTTTGAAGACAGTGGTTCAGAAACTGATATTGTTATAATTTAAATGTGCCGAAATGTCATCAACGAGGGAAATCAGTGTAAATTATATCTATGTTTGGAAGCACCTACACTTGTGAAGAATTTTTTTTCAATAATGAAATTAAACAAACATAAAATAAGAAAAAGGTTATCTGATTTAAATTTTGGTACAATAATGCGCGTAGCTTCAGCTAATAAGATTAAACAAAACATAGAATTTATTATGGCAAATAAACCAAATAAAATGCTGTTATAAAGACATATAAAAAATTATTACTAAAATAAAATATTTATAATACTTTTTGTTATTTGTCTTACATTTTATAAATTTATAGTAGTTACAAAGAAACTTAAAATTGTTAGGCAATTTAACAGTTATTACCCACAGTGCAACTTTCCATATATGCGTGCGCTCTCATTTGTAAACATAGTGTGGGAAAATACGTTGCTCTCATTTGTAAATATGGAGTGGTAAAATACGTTTCTCTCTTCCCTCTTCATGTTTGCCCGCGATGATCCCCTCACCTAGCCCTCAAAATGTGCACTCGTGCCCGCACGGGCAAAATGCCACTGAGGGCTAATATGCCCATCCCTGCTCTAGTTTATTTATAAAAGACCAGCAAATCACATTAATAGCGAGTTTAAGAAAGACAACATAGTAAAATTTTCTAGAAAAACAGATTTCGAAAACACAAAAGCAAAAACTAAACGACGCTTAAATATTTTCTGTCGTGTCAAAAAAATTATCCAAAAAGCTACAAACTAATTTATTAAATGTTTTGCGCAATTTTGTAATTTTAAATTTTTCGCACCTGTTAAACGTTTAGAGACTTGAATAACGTACCAATGGCCATCTTAAATCACTTGAAAATTCAATCAATTTCCTACGTTAAATCAAAGCACTGCAGAGAAGCAAACAAATCAAACGCGCAACGAGTGCGACATATGTTGCAAGTGGCCGCCATACATTACAACTCACACCACTTGGCAAAATAGCAACGGTAAAGGTGAAGTTTGAACGCGTTTATCGTTCATTTTAACATTTTTGCCTTCTTCATTACCGCCATTGCTGGTATTAACTTTTCCCAACGGCAACATTTGCTAGGTACTTTAGATTAACATCTTTATTTCTTGTATGTTCACACACACAAACACACACATAAGTGAATATTTATAAATAAATGCGTGCGTTTGTGTGTGTGTGTTGGGAGCGTCATGGCAATGCCGACGTC
This sequence comes from Bactrocera zonata, assembly GCA_037783105.1. Classification (NCBI taxonomy): domain Eukaryota; kingdom Metazoa; phylum Arthropoda; class Insecta; order Diptera; family Tephritidae; genus Bactrocera; species Bactrocera zonata. Next base: position 8,013 of record JBAWJQ010000045.1, on the reverse strand, counting down.
GTCACAGTTTCATGGCACACAGCACAACATGTGTTGCGTATACGCCCCGGCGAACTAACGAATGTTGAACCAAGGCTACAAGCGCACCTGCCCTTAAAACATACCGCGGCAAACATGCATATGCATATGTGAGTGTTTGTTGTTATATACAAACATTCGTCGAATGAGCGCGGCCTGCTTCGCATATTTTATAGTCTCCAGTTGCCAGATTGAATTTTCACGAGTGGCGGCAGGCGGCGAGTGTTGAATGTATTTAAGCTAAAAAGCTATTGAAACTTTGCACATTAAGCGGCGAAAAAGCAACAAAATCAACCAAACAAAAAGTTGAAAAAGCAGAAATATTACAAAAAATATAACAACAACAAGCACGTTAAATTGCTGAAATGTGCGTTCACGCTGAAAGGCGTTGCAAAAGCGTGTGTTTTGGTTTTTCGCTTTAAAATCGCATTGCAGAAGCGTCAATATTTGGCCTGTAGTGCGTTTGGCGGTGATTTGTGAATCGTGGAGTGAAAATCTACCAAGCCGTTGCAACAAAATTCGAAATTAAATTTAAATATTTATAAGTGTGGTGAGTAACTGATTTCAACTTTCAAGTCACTTTCGCACGGCTGATGAAAAATATATGAAATGATTGCCTAAACATTTTATTTTGGCCATTTTCTGTATGGTTATTTCAAAAGCAAATTAGTCGTAAATAGTAAATGAATGTGGATTATACCATTATCTTCGAGTGAGCCACCGTAAACTGGACGCCGACAACGCAAGTCAACTGCTAAAAGTCTTAACAGACAATGTATTTGTTGTAAGTGCTGTTGTTGTGAGTAAAGTGAGAGTTGCAGTGAGCACCTTGATTGTAGACCTATTATTATCAAGCCCATACCTGGCTACTTCTTTTCATTAATACCTTCTTTGGATATGTAGACGGAGCGGTACTCTTTGAATAGGAACGACATTAGTGTTAATAAGGAATCGAAGCTAAGGTCGAAGGTTAATAATGTAGTATTTGGTCGGAAATGCTTCACCAACCTTAACTTCAGACTTCCAGACCACTTTAAATATTTCCAAATGGCGATTGTCGTTAAGATATTAGTTGTCTACAGCTGCGGAGTCGATCTTCCTTCAGATAGTATACATTTCGGCAGCAACTTCTTCTTTATTTGCCAATTCGTATTCGAATATTGGTGATCACATAACATTTAATAATATGTACAATGTTAATAAGCTTAATAATAATATAATAATGTAATGTATACATGTTAATATATATCTATTGTATATTAAAAAATAAAAAATTACAGATTTTTAATTATCGCAGCATATTTCTCTCTATCTCTCAGCACATCTTTAAGGTTGCCAATGTTCTGAATTCCTGTCCATTGTCGAATGTTTCGAAGCCACGAAAGCTGTTTACTCCCAATACCCCGTTTTCCTTCAATTTTTCCTTGGATAATTATTTGTAGAAGCTCATACTTTGAGTCCCTTATAATATGTCCTAGGTAGGCTGCTTTTCTTTGTTTTATAGTCTTTAACAGCTCTCTATTACGGTTCACTCTTCTCAAAACTTCACTGTTTGTAACTCGATCTGTCCATGGGATTTTTAGGATTCTTCTGAAAAAAAAATTGAAAAATCCCCACTTTCATTGATCTGACAGCCAAGGCACTTGAAATTTATAACTCTTTCGATGGGACTATTATTAATCATGAGATGTGTGCCATTGTATATGTTCTTCCTACTAATAATCATGTACTTCGTCTTGTTTATGTTAGTGCGTAAGCCATATTCAGCACTACGTAAGTTAACTCGGTTTACAAGTTCTTGTAATCTCACCAAGCTATCGGCTATAAGTGTAGTGTCATCTACATAGCTTATATTATTTATAAAACTACCATTCACACCTTGATCAATACTGGTTACCGATTCTTGAAATATTACTTCAATTAAATAACAAGGGTGACAGAATGCATCCTTGTCTTACACCCCGTGAAATAAATAAATTTATCGTGTTTAATGGTGTCTAAAGCTTTCTCATAATCAATAAAGCATAAAAATACATTTTTTTGAACCAAAACTTGTATACAGAACAATGCCTCGCATGTTCCAAGGCCTTCTCTGAAGAAAAATTGCTTCTTGACCATTGATTCTTCACATTTCTTATATATTCTGGCGTGAATGACTTTTATCTTGAGAGCATGTGACATTAGACTAATTAGTCTGTACTCACTACAATGTTTCGCATTATTTTTCTTAGGTAGTGGTGTGAATGTTGATATTAACCAGTCTTTAGGATATTGACCATTGTCATAAACTTGGTTAAAAAGCTTTACTAAAAGAGTCATACTTTTGTCATTTACTAACTTTAAAATTTCAGTTGGAGCCTCAACCGGACATGTTGCTTTGTAATTTTTCATTGATTGTATAGCTGCCAGTTGGTCTGTGATGGAGATCAAGGTTCTGGTTCAATCAGCAGCAACACAGGTCGGAAACTCAGTGACTCGGCTTTTCAAGCTAATTAAAGAGTGTTTTATTACATCCTCTTAACTCAGTATTAGATTCGGATTAGGAGCTAGGTATGAGGTAGTCTCGACACGATGTTATAGGAAACTATGAAGCTGATGACTTTACAAGTATCGACACTATTGCCCATAATAACGTCGAAATGGATAAGGTTATTGTTGGGCACGGTTTAACACTCAATGTCTAGGCCCACGTGAGCTCAGTGGCCGCTGTTGAAGGAGTAGCTCTTGCTTGTTGGCATCATCATTCTATCTTATAACAGAATGCAAAACGTCTATTGAACTAAGGGATCTTCTTTTCCTAGTTGCAGTGAGTCCAATTCGTCTATATACATATATCAGACATAAACGGTTTTTTGAATTTTCTACTACTACCTAAATCGAACAGAAATCACTGCCATTTTGAAAAGGAAATAGCGACGCATACAAATGGCAATAGTTTCCACGATTTATACTCTTATGTCTATAACTAAAGAGACGAGATTTCACAGCGTCAGGTGGTAATACCTTTGGTTCTCATACATATGTCACCAAGAAGCTAACTTGAATTGAAACTACTAACCTATAAAACTTGCGATACGTGAGGATATACCCATTTGCAAGAGTTTTTGATACCAAAAAGGGGTAATCTTTAATTGTCGGTTATAGATGATTTTCGGTGACCTTACTTAACAATAAATACCCACATATGTAGTTTCATTCTTTGCTATCCTGTTCCTGTGTTCTTCAATTTCATGAAACGCTAAATATGTTCATAAGATATTTAAACTACAAACGAGTTTAAGCGTAGATTATAAATAACTACATTAAAAATGTCTCGGCGAATCTATTATAGAAATTGAGCAATAGAGAAACGTAGGAAGATCAATCTATATATAGTGTAGAGAGTTGTTACAAATTTTTTTTCTATCAACAACAAGTATCCAAATAGAAGCGAGCGATTGCCGAAAAACCCCGGAAATCGTGACTAGACATATTTTTTCAATCATGACAATCAGCCTCAAGTTGTTAGACCGGTTAGCAACTATTTGAAAAATAGCGGTTTGGAAGTTTTGCCTCATCCGCCATATACCCCAGACCTTGATACTTCTCACTATCATTTGTTCCGGTCGATGCGGAACGAGCCACTGGTAAACATTTAATATTAGAACAGATGAACAAATATATTTTTTTTGAGATGGTATCCACGAATTCCCAGAAGTAAAGATAGACAAATTTTATAGTTTCAGATGAGCCATATTTTTATACTCCGGCTACATGTTGCTATATTTACAGCATAAAATTATTTTTTGTGTTACCATACATGATGTATAGTACATATATGTAGAGTTAGATATATATAAATAAGTAGGAAGAGACGTTTTAAAATTCGGGTGATAGTCTGTTCGTCCGTTCGTTTTCTGTCATAAATTTTCCTTTCATTATATCGTCATGAAACTTTGTACAAGTGTTCCTCGGTAGAACCGGGACGACGATCTTGCTTATGTTCGTAATCTATAATCCCTTAACTAAGTCGCAAATTAAGATACAAAATTCTAACATAAAACGACGAATTGAACTTACAAGAGGTACTTGAAATTTGATAATATTTAAAAGTGGACGTGGCCTCATCCCTGAGTTTAATGTGTATAGCTTTCAAACTATTGAAACTATATCACCCAAATTTACGCAACACAAATACTTTTAACATCTTTTACGATGTTGCGATATTAGGTGAAATCAGGTGATAACTCTCCTCACTCCCCACAAAAAGGTTTTGTTAAAATTTTCAAAATCGCATCACAACTTTTCAAGAACTCAAGACACCAAATATATGTTTCCCAGTGTATACACCTAATTATTTTTACCGAAAATCAATAAAAAAAAGTATAAAATAAATGTTTTCGTATTTCCTCTTGACTTATTTCCTATATGTTGGCCAATTTGTAGGGTTTCTTAAGGGGGTATTCTAGCCTAGAAGAATGAATTTCAGGTAATTTTTAAAGTGTCGTGAAAAAAGTCAATTAATATTTTTACTATCCATTTTCTTACTAGTTATTGGTTAATTTTTGAAGAAGTACAGAAAAAAATTAAAAAGTAAAAAAAGTAAAAAGTTTCAAAAACTATTAGCTGACGAAGTGGGGGGTCTCTAAAAATTTCCATGTGACCATGCCCATGATTTCAACCCTCCTAGTTATCTGAAACCAAAAAAAAGGTTATTAATCTAGAATAATGTCACGATGGTCGGATCTACGGAAAAGTGGGAAACAATTTTTTTTTTACAAAATGGCGACTGCCTGGAAAAAAAATTTTTTTTGATCACTTTTTCTGACTATTTCGAATTTTTTAAAAATAATAAAAATAAAAATTTTAGGATGGGGCTAGTTCCAACCATAGACAAGCCTATAAAGAAGACTCTATAAAAATTTCTAGTAAATCGGTCCAGTAGAACCTGAGAAATCGTGGGTATCGTTCGGAAAAAGTCAGTTTTGAGAAAAACGCGTTTAAAGTTTCGCGTTCCGGCCGAACCAGTTTGGATGCCGGGTAAGAAAAATGCCTATATCTCCGAAAATAAATTCTTGTCCACATATTCTTGAATAGTTAAACTTTGAAAATATAAAAAAAATTCGATTTTTTTAAATTTCTAGACTAGAATGCCCCCTTAATGAAACTTAGATGGCTTTTATTTCTGTTAATACTATGTCGTAATACCAAAACTGGTTAACATCGGGTCAAATAGTCCCCAGCTAAACACAAATTGATAAAACTTTTGTTAAAATTTCAAACTTCCGGTTGGCTTTATACCGCTTGTATAGGCTTAAATGTATGATAAATAGCAAAATAATATAGAGTTTTGTTTTTGTTCGTCGAAAAGGGACTTTGCATCTTACTTAATCCGAAGTAGCACCTGGTGGTAAGAGATATCCTGCGTTGGATTTCCAGGCTGACATTGTTGGTGGTGTTAATGCTGGTTCCAAGACAGACGAAATTATCTACGACTTCAAAGTTATGACTGTCAAGAGCGACGTCCGAGCTCAGTCGCAAGTGCGGCGACTGTTTGTTTCATGACAGAAGATATTTAGTGTTGCCCTCGGTCACCGCCAGACCCACTTATTTCGATGCTTTATCCATTCTAAACAAAGCAAAACTAACGCCGTGGCCAATATCGATGTCATCGGCGTACGCTAGCAGTTGTACACTTTTATAGAAGTTAGTACCTTATCTATTTAGTTATGCAGTTGTTGATTTTCCAGGCCTTAAATCACACTGATAAGGTCCAATCAGTTTGTTGACGGTATGCTTTAATCTTGCACACAATACGCTCGATAGAATCCTATATGCGATGTTGAGGAAGCTTAGCACACGGTAGTTGGCGCAGACTGTGTGGTCTCCCTTTTTGTGGATTGAGCAGAGCACACTTAAATCCCAATCGCCGGGCATGCATATTCCACAAAGACGCTGCTATCAGTTCTTCGCCGCCGTTTGAATAGCTCGGTTGGCAATACATAAGGCCCCGCCGCTTTTTTGTTCTTCAGACGGGGAATTTCTATTCGAGCTTCTTCATGGCCGTGCAATGGAACGACGAGCTTTGCTCGCCATTGATTGGGGATCGGGTTTGTCATCTCCTGGTGTTATGCTTTCATTGCCATTAAGCTGGCTAGAGAAGTGTCCCCTTCACCAATTTAGTATGTTCTGACCATCATTCTCTTTATCACCTCTAGAGGTATGATCCGATCTTGAAGCCTGCTGTTAGTCGTCGCAACTTTTTGTAGAATTTTCGGCCAGCTTGTCAAGCTCTTCGTACTTCTGCATTTCGGTCTCTCTCTTTTACTGTCTGCAAATGCGTCTCGCTTCTCTCTTCAACTCTTGGTGTCTATCCTATCCCGCACGTGTTGTGGTCTATTAAAACGGTGCTGTTCTTTTGCAGTTTTCGAAAACCAATGATCTAGTTTGCAGCTGTACATGAGGACCTTGAAATTCTGTTCAAAAGTTCTCTTATACGGAGTTGCAGGTGAGTGCTCTCAGAGAGCAGAGGTGCAAATAATTGTTCGGCTGTCTGTTGTGATTGCAGCTTCTCTTCGTCGAATCTTTCTTGTGTTTGTTGACGTGCGTTTTTTGCCACTAGATATTCCAAAATTTAAGCTCAACTTAACCCAGTGCTGCCAAAGATTTCTTTTAGAACATCCTCGTTCAAACTTTTCCACAAATATGCGACAATTATTGCAGCAATTTCCTTTCCATGTCTCATTAACGTGTTAATATAGGTATATAAATTATAATTCCCGGGAATATTTAAGAATTATTTCATGCTGTTGCATTTAAACCGAATCTTTTTAATCCTTATTTCTGTCTACAAATTTCTTTCACGCACAAGCATGCCAAGCTAACACTTCCTAAGTAAGTAAATTATGCTCAAGCACAATGCTAACGATGTAACACACAAAAACTCGACGTGCCACTAGCAACGTGCCACAAAAAGTGTATATGTACGTACGATGCCTGACGGGCAGTTTAATTCCATTTATTTACTCTTATACAAAATTTACGCTAAATTCATTTAATTATTATCACTTTGCTTGAGCAACTGACTTCATTAAATCTGAGCGGAAAACATTGTTGTAGCAGTTAAGGCAAATGCCAATGAAAACAAAGCAGGAGGGCCAATGCGGCGTTGGGCTAGTATATGTGTGTGCGTGTGAATGGGTGTATGAGTGTGTGGGACACACACATATTTTCAGAGCCAGTGCTCGAGGTATCAAAAAGTAAAGTAAATATGAGAGCATGCATGTACATATGTATATATGTATGTATGTATGCGTCATTTGGTTTTTATATTGTATGTGTGAGTGTATAATTGTTTGTGTGTAAATCTGTTTTCGTTAGTGTATGTGTGTCTGTAAAAATAAGTGCTGGAAATTGAAGTGCACATAAGAGCGAGTTTAAGTGTGTGTGTGTGTGTGTGTGTGTGTGTGTGTGTGTGAGAGCAATTGTATCTACGTAAGTATGTGTGCATGTCTGTATGGTTGCAGTGTGTTTGGGCAACGCGCTCTGACATTGTAAGCGGAATGTGTTCTGACTTTTGTTGCATGCAACAATTACATGGCATGACGTAAATTTAATTACAGCATCAGTGTTGTCACAACTGCGGCACCGCTGCCACTAGCCGCTGCGTAGTGTGAAAAGGTGGTGCGCATGAAAGGGTCCATATGACAAGTTAACGTTGTATTCAGAAAAAAAAAACAAAGTGAAAAAATTTCATAATAATAAAAGCGTAAAGTGTGAGTAAATCGCACTGCAAGCCGTGTGGCACAAACACTCAGACAATGTAGCGCCACTTTTACAAGCTATGCGCTTGAATTTACACACCTTTGGCGCGGTAATGGTTTCTTGTATGCTTTTTTCGCCTTTTTATAATTGTTGAAAATTGAATTAGTTTCTATGCAATTTTTCACACTTAACTCACTCACCATTGCCGGCAACTCGTGTTGGCTTCGGCCGCTGTCCCCAGCTTCTTGCCGT
>JBAWJQ010000044.1:0-11826 GCA_037783105.1 Bactrocera zonata | reverse complement strand
GCTCGCTATAAATACTTTGTTGCAACATGCACACACACGCTGCGTTGAGTTAAACGTTATACTTTGTTGTCTTGCTTCCAAATTCACTTAGCTAAATCCTTTGGAAATTGTTGGCAGTTCCTCCTCCCCACCACTCACGTGAATGACCAACGTTGAGTACGTGTTTTCCGGCACGTGTCCGCATTGCGCGTATTTAAAGTGTTTTCCTTCCCCTAGTTTGCTGCATGCCACGCGCATTTGTCAGTTGTTGACAATGTTGCAGAGGGATACATGGCGCTGAGAGGGTCCAATATATAATTGTGTCGATATCATTGCATGACTTTGCATTTCCCTAATTGTGTGCATTTAAACGCAACTGTTACGGTATTCGTTGTCTAAACTATGCAGTTCGAGTGTCGTTTCTTAAAACTGGGTTAAGCATTGTTACATAATTAGGTATACATTTCTGTATATTTTCGAATCAAGAATGTCGAAGTTCTTCGAATTGAAAATTTCTGGGCAATTCATTTCATTGCTGTTCAATTTCTTTCCTTTAAGAATACGTTTCTTCCAGCAAATTTTGTATATACTTCGGAATACCAAAATTTGGTATTAGTTATTGCAAAAACTTATTCTTCATTAGTACCAAAAGAGACGGTTCCATTATGTTGAAATTTGAGATCTAGTATAAAGCCATAAATTTTTTATACCCTTGCAACCTATTTCCACAGAGTATAGTAATTTTGTTCACCTAACGTATGTTTCACCTAAAACTAATCGAATTAGATACATATATGGTTATCTATATAAATGATAAGGAAAACGAGAAAAGTTGAAATCCGTGACCCCGTCCTCTATTTGGTTTATCGTATAATCTCCTAAGCAACTGTAAATACAGTTACCAAGTTCGCTCAAGATAAATCCAAATCAATATAAATCTTTACACAGTAAAAATGGATAAAATCGGAAAATAAACCTATCCACTCCCTATACGTGGGTTGCTATATATATTTCTGGACTAGGCAACACTAAGTGTTGCCAGGTGCAATCTGACATTTCCATTGGAAAGTTTGACATTTTTTAGCATAACATCACTCAGAACGTTTTGTCATTTAATCGTGAATTGTTTTATTTACAAGGAATTAAAAAATTCATCTCGGCCAAAAAATGGAATTAACTCGTGAACATTTTCGTGCGATCATTTTTCACAACTTTCGACGTGGATTATCACGACAAGAGTGCATCGATGAACTAAAATCTTTGTATGGCTATGAAGCACCATCCCATAGCACTGTGAAAAACTGGTACAACGAATTCAATCGTGGCCGACGCTCGCTCAAAGACGAATTCCGTGAAGGTCGTCCAAAAACAGCCGTTATGCCAGAAAACATCGATGCCGTACGTGAACTGATAATGCAAGACCGTCATGTAACATACCTTCAGATGGAGGCATGCCTATGCATTTCTCCCACCAGCATACATTCGATATTGCATGAACACCTGGCCGTAAAAAAGGTTTGTTTTCGTTGGATCCCGCACAATTTGACAATCGCTCAAAAAAAGGCTCGTGTGGATTGGTGTAAAGAAATGCTGAAAAAATACGATCGCGGTGCTTCAAAAGACGTTTATAAGATCGTCACAGGTGACAAATCATGGATCTATGCGTATGAGCCCGAAACAAAACAGCAATCGACCGTGTGGGTCTTCCAAGACGAGCCAAATTCAACGAAAAAAAAAACAAAAAAAAAACATTTTCGTTGATAAATATGACTATTTTCATTATTAGGCCAGAAATATATATAGCAGCCCTCGTATAAACAACACATCCCAGATAAGCCTCACAAATCTTCTTCTTCTTCTTTACTGGCGTAGGTACCGCTTACGCGATTATAGCCGAGTCAACAACAGCGCGCCAGTCGTTTCTTCTCTTCGCTACTTGGCGCCAATTGGATATTCCAAGCGAATCCAGGTCCTTCTCCACTTGGTCCTTCCAACGGAGTGGAGGTCTTCCTCTTCCTCTGCTTCCCGCGGCGGGTACTGCGTCGAGTACTTTCAGAGCTGGAGCGTTTTCATCCATCCGGACAACATGACCTAGCCAGCGTAGCCGCTGTCTTTTAATTCGCTGAACTAAGTCAATGTCGTCGTATATCTCGTACAGCTCATCGTTCCATCGAATGCGGTATTCGCCGTGGCCAACGCGCAAAGGACCATAAATCTTTCGCAGAACTTTTCTCTCGAAAACTCTTAAGGTCGACTCATCGGTTGTTGTCATCGTCCAAGCCTCTGCACCTTATAGCAGGACGGGAATTATGAGCGACTTATAGAGTTTGGTTTTTGTTCGTCGAGAGAGGACTCAGTCCAAAGTAGCACCTGTTGGCAAGAGTAATCCTGCGTTGGATTTCCAGGCTGACATTGTTGGTGGTGTTTACGCTGGTTCCAAGATAGACGAAATTATCTACAACTTCAAAGTTATGACTGTCAACAGTGACGTGAGTGCCAAGTCGCGAGTGCGACGACTGTTTGTTTGATGACAGGAGATATTTCGTCTTGCCCTCGTTCACTGCCAGACCCATTTCTTTTGCTTCCTTATCCAGTCTGGAGAAAGCAGAACTAACGGCGCGGGTGTTGAGGCCGATGATATCAATATCATCGGCATACGCCAGCAGTTGTACACTCTTATAGAAGATGGTACCTTCTCTGTTGAGTTCTGCAGCTCGAACTATTTTCTCCAGAAGCAGGTTGAAAAAGTCGCACGATAGGGAGTCGCCTTGTCTGAAACCTCGTTTGGTATCGAACGGCTCGGAGAGGTCCTTCCCGATCCTGACGGAGCTTTAGTGTTGCTCAGCGTCAGTTTACACAGCCGTATTAGTTTTGCGGGGATACCAAATTCAGACATCGCGGCATAGAGGCAGCTCCTTTTCGTGCTGTCGAAAGCAGCTTTGAAATCGACGAAGAGGTGGTGTGTGTCGATTCTCCTTTCACGGGTCTTTTCCAAGACTTGGTGCATAGTGAATATCTGGTCGGTGGTTGATTTACCAGGTTTAAAGCCACACTGATAAGGTCCAGTCAGTTTGTTGACGGTGGGCTTTAATCTTTCACACAATACGCTCGACAGAACCTTATATGCGATGTTGAGGAGGCTAATCCCACGGTAGTTGGCGCAGATTGTGGGGTCTCCTTTTTTATGGATTGGGCACAGCACACTTAAATTCCAATCGTTGGGCATACTTTCGTCCGACCATATTTTACAAAGAAGCTGATGCATGCTTCTTACCAGTTCTTCGCCGCCGTGTTTGAATAGCTCGGCTGGCAATCCGTCGGCCCCTGCCGCTTTGTTGTTCTTCAGGCGGGCAATTGCTATTCGAACCTCTTCATGGTCGGGCAATGGAACATCTGCTCCATCGTCATCGATTGGGGAATCGGGTTCGCCTTCTCCTGGCGTTGTACGTTCACTGCCATTCAGCAGGCTGGAGAAGTGTTCCCTCCATAATTTAAGTATGCTTTGGGCATCGGTGACTAGATCACCTTTGGGGGTTCTACAAGAGTATGCTCCGGTCTTGAAACCTTCTGTAAGCCGCCGCATCTTTTCGTAGAATTTTCGAGCATTACCCCTGTCGGCCAGCTTATCAAGCTCTTCGTACTCACGAATTTCGGCCTCTTTCTTTTTTTGTCTACAAGTGCGTCTTGCTTCCCTCTTCAACTCTCGGTATCTATCCCATCCCGCACGTGTTGTGGTCGATCGTAACGTTGCGAGGTAGGCAGCCTGTTTTCTCTCCGCTGCGACACGGCACTCCTCGTCGTACCAGCTGTTCTTTTGCACTTTCCGAAAACCAATGGTTTCGGTTGCAGCTGTACGTAAGGAGTTTGAGATGCCGTCCCACAGCTCCCTTATACCGAGTTGTTGACGAGTGCTCTCAGAGAGCAGGAGTGCAAGCCGAGTAGAAAATCGTTCGGCTGTCCGTTGTGATTGCAGCTTCTCGACGTCGAACCTTCCTTGTGTTTGTTGGCGTGCGTTTTTTGCTGCACAGAGGCGGTGCGAATTTTGGCTGCAACAATATAGTGATCCGAGTCGATGTTAGGGACCTCGGAGCGCACGCACATCTAAAACACTGGAGACGTGTCTTCCGTCTATCACAACATGATCGATCTGGTTGGTGGTTTTTCGATCCGGAGACAGCCAGGTAGCTTGATGTATCTTCTTATGCTGGAATCTAGTACTACAGATAACCATATTTCGGGCCCCGGCGAAGTCGATCAGCCTCAACCCATTTGGGGATGTTTCCTCGTGGAGGCTGAATTTACCGACCGTAGTGCCAAAGATACCTTCTTTGCCCACCCTGGCGTTGAAGTCGCCAAGCACGATTTTGACATCGTGGCGGGGGCATCTCTCATAAGTACGCTCCAAGCACTCATAAAAGGCATCTTTGGTCACATCGTCCTTCTCTTCCGTCGGGGCGTGGGCGCAAATCAGCGATATGTTGAAGAATCCTCGCTTTGATGCGGATTGTGGCTAGACGTTCATTCTCCGGAGTGAATGATAGTACTCGGCGACGGAGTCTCTCTCCCACCACGAATCCAACACCAAACTTGCGCTCCTTTATATGGCCACTGTAGTAGATGTCACAAGGACCTATTCGTCTCTGTCCTTGTCCCGTCCATCGCATTTCTTGGACGGCGGTGATGTCAGCCTTTATTTTCACGAGGACATCAACCAGCTGGGCAGCGGCACCTTCCCAATTAAGAGGACCGGACATTCCAGGTGCATGCCCACTCAATTCGTAGTCCTTGTTTCGCTTGCCATGGTCGTCATCAAAAGGGGGTCTCTCATCCGAGGCTGATTGTTGGTTTTCATTGGTGCGTTTTTTTACGTGGCGGGTCCCAAACCCAGCGCACAACCCTAAGTAGGGGATATTTCGCCTTCTCACTTTAGCTCGCTTTCGAACGGATGTTCTTAGGCTCACCAGAGGATACTTGGTCAGAGACCGGAAGTCGTGAGCTGCTTGAGTCATATGTAAAAGAATCGTTTCTGGCCACTCCCAAGTGAATGGCGATCAGAGAACTTTCCTCACTTGCGTGAACTTCTACACATGACTCCATCCTCCTCACAAATGGGATCTGAAAATGTTTACGCGTGGTGGAAATTCTGAGTTAGTTTATGACTTTACGCTGTATATCGCCGAAGGCACTTGTCCTGATTATGGATTGGGAATGTCTTCGAATGTTGTGTTATTTTTGCCAAAAAGGGGTTCCCGAGCACAAGAATTTTAAACTTTTTTTGATAATTGGCTTACGTCAGTAAGCCTTTAGATTTCATTGAAGGAAATGGGCATTTTTGCAACTGGTAATATACATAAAAGCCACAAAGGCAACGGCGATTTACTTTCAGATGCTGAATAAAAAAAAGCGTGGACGAGGATCGTTTGATGTAAAATATGAGATCAGCAATAATATTGTATGTGTGAAATGGTTTGACAACAACCCAGTTCAACTTATATCATAATGTAATAATATATATTGATGTTTCAAAATCTGCGATTGTTGCTTCTTACAACAATGGTATGGGAGGAGTTGATTTGGCCGTTCACTTGGTTTGGTTCTTGGAACTCTACAACGTTTATCACCGTTCAAAGAAGTGGTACATTAAGGTCTTTTATTTTACCTGGGACCATCGGTTACAAATGTCTGGTGTTTAGCAAACATTTATATTTGACCAACCCAACGAAAAACGCTTATATGACGGCCGGACGCGACGATTTCTAATACATTATCGATATTTTTTGACAATTGGTCGATCGGTACGTGATGCTTCTTGGACAATAGAAATGCGAGAAAATACTCAAATTTCTGTAAAGTTTTTCTGATAAGAAATTGATTTCACTTATACAGCGCAAAATACAGATTATTAAAATCAATGCGATCGTGAAAACAAAACAACAGTGGTGGGTTCAAAAACGTACTGAGCCTGATTATATGAACTTCCACATTGCAGCGTACGGCCTTAGTAATCTCTCCAAGGAGAGTTTGTCATCGGATAATTCCACTAACTTTCTTTATAGTAATTATAGTCAACTGCGACTTCTGCTACCTTGCCGTTTTCAATCAAGCGGCATTCGTTAATGCTTATACCACTGTGATCAAATTAAAATGTAAATTTTTAATTTTTTTCTGTAAGTGGGTAGTACTGTCAATGACATCTATGCTAAATTTCACGGCAAAATATTCATTAGTATTTGAGATCTCACAAATTGACCGATATGTTCGGTAAAAAGCCCTCTCTGCTGACCTCATACACTTCTAATCGAATTGTGTCCCTTTTATATCAAATTAGCCTATATAGTTTCCTTGTGAAAAAAGTATTAGTTAAAAAACTCCAAACCTATATACAGATGGTAAGTTGTATAAAAATTTCAAAATTACCAAGCATTTCACGAAGAAAGAAAAAATTTGCCAAAATTTTTAAGTTAACTACACAATCGAACTTAACCTCAATTCGCTTTAAGTACTCTCTTTCATTGACTTCTGCATGTAAACAAAAAGAAATGCTTCAACAAAGAATGTTCACCCAGGCGTATACGCAACTTCCGCAGTCGAATAGCTGCTTGGTTCATCAGCAGCCATGCTCTGCGCACTTATTACCGTAAAAATGCCATAAATTAAAAATAATTTCAATATTTAACCGCCTTATTGTATGTGGGGAGTCGAGCACTTTCATAACTTGGCTACTTTAGCGGCCAATTAGTTTCAACTGCCAGAGCAACGGCACAGCCGCAACCGTTGTTGCATTCAGCAATTGGCCAATTCCTTGTAGTCGCCAGCAGTTGCATACGGCGAGTGCTCGGCTTGCTCGCTTGATTACGACTTTTTTGTTGGCGCATAAATAATGCAAATACGAAATGAGTGGAAGCAGCGAAATTACGCTTAATCAAATGGAATTCAAAATCAATTTAGTGGTGGCGCAGAAAATGTGATTTATACAATTCTTTGCATTCTTCTGCATAATTCTTCCAAGTCCACAAATATGCAGTAAGTACTAGAGCCACTTAGTGGAGCGCGGAAATTTTTATGCTTCTTCTTTGCTCGAATTTTGCATAGAATCGCTGTTTTTCATGTCAATACTTATTACGTTTGCTCGAATTTTGTAATTGGACACCGAAATATTGGCAGTCATTCATTCTCTGTTGCAGAAATGTAATGAAGCTGAAGTAGCGTCAGTGTGAGGAAGCAATTTGATTTGCTGGTGACTTTTTTCGTCCAAATACTAAAATTTTTGGTGGATGATTTTAAAAATATACCTTTAAGATTTAATAATTCTACTTGATTTTGATCGTTCAGTTTTTATGGCAGCTAAATACGATAGTGATCCGATAACAGCGGTTGCAACATACTGTGCCCAAAAAATAAGGTTACACTGTATTTATTTTGCAAATTCTTTATTTATTCTTCCAAATCAATTTCATCCCCTTCAAAGTAATCCCCTCCCGATGCAATGCACTTATGCCAACGGATTTTCCAATCTTCGAAACACTGGTTGTAGTCACTTTCCGAGATGGCCTTCAGTTCCGTCTTCTCTGCGGCTTGAATCTCCTCTATCGTATAAAAACGGTGTCCCCGGAGCGGTCTTTTGAGTTTGGTGAACAGCCAGAAGTCGCACGGCGCCAGATCAGGTGAATACGGTGGTTGCGGTACGATATGGGTTGAGTTTTTGGCGAAATGATCACGAATTACGAGGACAGTATGGGATGGTGCATTATCGTGGTGTTAAAACCAAGAATTGTCTTTCCACAATTCCGGCATTTTTAGGCGGATAGCGTTACGCAAACGACGCACAACGTTCAAGTAATATTCCCTGTTGACTGTTTGACCGGTTGGAAGGAATTCATAATGCACAACACCACGATAATCGAAAAAAAACGGTCAACATGACCTTGATTTTTGAGCGACTTTGGCTCGATTTTTTTGGTATCGGCTCTCTTTTGGCACGATATTCGCTCGATTGATCGAATGTTTCGGGGTCGTAAGCATAGATCCAATTCTCATCGCCAGTTATAATGCATTTCATGACACACTGGTAGTCGGAAAGCATCGTTTCACACACTTCAACGCGACGCCTTTTTTCCAAAAAATTCAATGTTTTCGGTACCAGTCGAGATTTGACGCGCTTGAGGCCCAAAACATCCTTCAAAATGGTATTGGCTGAGCCTTTCGAAATGCCAAGTTCATCAGCAAGGCCTCCAATTGTTAATCGACGCGTTTTCGACTCCAAATCTTTGATTTGTTGAACGTAAGCTTCGTCGGTTGAGGTTGATGGTCGCCCTGGACGCTCTTCGTCTTCGACACGTTCACGGCTGGCTTGGAACTCACTATACCACTTGTAAACATTTTTTTTTTAGACATAGCCTCATCACCAAAGGCTTTCTGCATCATCCTCAACGTATCCGCAGAAAATTGATTCCGTAAACAAAATTTAATGCAAATTCTTTGCTCAACAAATTTCGACATCGCAAAAAACGGAAAACTCACTTTTTGCAGCTCAGAAAACGACACGTATCTCAAACACTAATGAATATTTTGACTTGAAATTTGAATTGAATGTGACTGACAGTACTACCAATCTAAAAAAAAACAAAAATAATTCTGCAAATCCTTCACCTTATTTTTTGGGCACAGTAGTATAAGTGGAGGATGGAGTCATGTGTAGAAGTTCACGCAAGTGAGGAAAGTTCTCTGATCGCCATTCACTTGGGAGTGGCCAGAAACGATTCTTTTACATATGACTCAAGCAGCTCACGACTTCCGGTCTCTGACCAAGTATCCTCTGGTGAGCCTAAGAACATCCGTTCGAAAGCGAGCTAAAGTGAGAAGGCGAAATATCCCCTACTTAGGGTTGTGCGCTGGGTTTGGGACCCGCCACGTAAAAAAACGCACCAATGAAAACCAACAATCAGCCTCGGATGAGAGACCCCCCTTTTGATGACGACCATGGCAAGCGAAATAAGGACTACGAATTGAGGGCATGCACCTGGAATGTCCGGTCCCTTAATTGGGAAGGTGCCGCTGCCCAGCTGGTTGATGTCCTCGTGAAAATAAAGGCTGACATCACCGCCGTCCAAGAAATGCGATGGACGGGACAAGGACAGAGACGAATAGGTCCTTGTGACATCTACTACAGTGGCCATATAAAGGAGCGCAAGTTTGGTGTTGGATTCGTGGTGGGAGAGAGACTCCGTCGCCGAGTACTATCATTCACTCCGGAGAATGAACGTCTAGCCACAATCCGCATCAAAGCGAGGTTCTTCAACATATCGCTGATTTGCGCCCACGCCCCGACGGAAGAGAAGGACGATGTGACCAAAGATGCCTTTTATGAGTGCTTGGAGCGTACTTATGAGAGATGCCCCCGCCACGATGTCAAAATCGTGCTTGGCGACTTCAACGCCAGGGTGGGCAAAGAAGGTATCTTTGGCACTACGGTCGGTAAATTCAGCCTCCACGAGGAAACATCCCCAAATGGGTTGAGGCTGATCGACTTCGCCGGGGCCCGAAATATGGTTATCTGTAGTACTAGATTCCAGCATAAGAAGATACATCAAGCTACCTGGCTGTCTCCGGATCGAAAAACCACCAACCAGATCGATCATGTTGTGATAGACGGAAGACACGTCTCCAGTGTTTTAGATGTGCGTGCGCTCCGAGGTCCTAACATCGACTCGGATCACTATATTGTTGCAGCCAAAATTCGCACCCGCCTCTGTGCAGCAAAAAACGCACGCCAACAAACACAAGGAAGGTTCGACGTCGAGAAGCTGCAATCACAACAGACAGCCGAACGATTTTCTACTCGGCTTGCACTCCTGCTCTCTGAGAGCACTCGTCAACAACTCGGTATAAGGGAACTGTGGGACGGCATCTCAAACTCCTTACGTACAGCTGCAACCGAAACCATTGGTTTTCGGAAAGTGCAAAAGAACAGCTGGTACGACGAGGAGTGCCGTGTCGCAGCGGAGAGAAAACAGGCTGCCTACCTCGCAACGTTACGATCGACCACAACACGTACGGGATGGGATAGATACCGAGAGTTGAAGAGGGAAGCGAGACGCATTTGTAGACAGAAAAAGAAAGAGGCCGAAATGCGTGGAGTACAAAGAGCTTGATAAGCTGGCCGACAGGGGTAATGCTCGAAAATTCTACGAAAAGATGCGGCGGCTTACAGAAGGTTTCAAGACCGGAGCATACTCTTGTAGAACCCCCAAGGTGATCTAGCCACCGATGCCCAGAGCATACTTAAATTATGGAGGGAACACTTCTCCAGCCTGCTGAATGGCAGTCAACACACAACACCAGGAGAAAACGAACCCGATACCCCAATCGATGACGATGGAGCAGATGTTCCATTGCCCGACCATGAAGAAGTTCGAATAGCAATTGCCCGTCTGAAAAACAACAAAGCGGCAGGGGCCGACGGATTGCCGGCCGAGCTATTCAAACACGGCGGCGAAGAGCTGATAAGGTGCATGCATCAGCTTCTTTGTAAAATATGGTCTGACGAATGTATGCCCAACGATTGGAATTTAAGTGTGCTATGCCCAATCCATAAAAAAGGAGACCCCACAATCTGCGCCAACTACCGTGGGATTAGCCTCCTCAACATCGCATATAAGGTTCTGTCGAGCGTATTGTGTGAAAGATTAAAGCCCACCGTCAACAAACTGATTGGACCTTATCAGTGTGGCTTCAGACCTGGTAAATCAACAACCGACCAGATATTCACCATGCGCCAAATCTTGGAAAAGACCCGTGAAAGGAGAATCGACACTCACCACCTATTCGTCGATTTCAAATCTGCTTTCGACAGCACGAAAAGGAGCTGCCTTTATGCCGCGATGTCTGAATTTGGTATCCCCGAAAAACTAATACGGCTGTGTAAACTGACGCTGAGCAACACTCAAAGCTCCGTCAGGATCGGGAAGGACCTCTCCGAGCCGTTCGATACCAAACGAGGTTTCAGACAAGGCGACTCCCTATCGTGTGACTTTTTCAATCTGCTGCTGGAGAAAATTATTCGAGCTGCAGAACTTAATCGAGCCGGTACAATCTTTTACAAGAGTGTACAGCTGCTGGCGTATGCCGATGATATTGATATCATCGGCCTCAACACCCGCGCCGTTAGTTCTGCTTTCTCCAGACTGAACAAGGAAGCAACTCAAATGGGTCTGGCAGTGAACGAGGGCAAGACGAAATATCTCCTGTCATCAAACAAACAGTCGTCGCACTCGCGACTTGGCTCCCACGTCACTGTTGACGGTCATAACTTTGAAGTTGTAGATAATTTCGTCTATTTAGGAACCAGCATTAACACCACCAACAATGTCAGCCTGGAAATCCAACGCAGGATTACTCTTGCCAACAGGTGCTACTTCGGACTGAGTAGGCAATTGAAAAGTAAAGTCCTCTCTCGACGAACAAAAACCAAACTCTATAAGTCGCTCATTATACCCGTCCTGCTATATGGTGCAGAGGCTTGGACGATGACAACAACCGATGAGTCGACGTTGCGAGTTTTCGAGAGAAAAGTTCTGCGAAAGATTTATGGTCCTTTGCGCGTTGGCCACGGCGAATATCGCATTCGATGGAACGATGAGCTGTATGAGATATACGACGACATTGACATAGTTCAGCGAATTAAAAGACAGCGGCTACGCTGGCTAGGTCATGTTGTCCGGATGGATGAAAACACTCCAGCTCTGAAAGTATTCGACGCAGTACCCGCCGCGGGAAGCAGAGGAAGAGGAAGACCTCCACTCCGTTGGAAGGACCAAGTGGAGAGGGACCTGGCTTCGCTTGGAATAT